>CAJNYU010000541.1:0-119485 GCA_905331475.1 Rotaria socialis | reverse complement strand
CCCCCCCCCCCCCCCCCCCCCCCCCCCCCCCCCGCGAGCGCCGGGTAGCAGAACTGGTAGATCCGCCAGTGACTGAAAAGTATTGGGAATTATGTTCTCTGAGGCTGTCTATTGGATTACTTACATTAGTAACCTGATTATATCATTAAACTTAACTCTTTGTCATATAATACTTCTTCGCTTTTCTATAGAGAATTGAAAGTAACAAAGGAATTCATTAAATAAGTTAGGTCTCGTTTTATATAAATACAAAACTGGTCACAGATATACTGCAATAGATCGACCGTGATAGAGTTGTAAAGTTTTGTTCTTTTACACTCATGCTAGGCTATATCGCCCCAATAAATGATTATATTATATGTTATATTTTTAATTGCTTATGTTCCATTTATTGGTGTATGACATAAAAAATTTCTCTAGCTTGTTGAAACATAATCCTAATCCAAATCTATCGGACCGTTTAGAACTGTTTTCTTGATAGTGGCTATCAAGTACTCAAAAGTTGATAGAGACTAAATTTTTCAGAATAAATTCAAATACGTTTTCAATTCAAGTTTCACGGTGTCAGACGAGACTATCTCTAATGCATATAAAAAAACCTGTATGTCGACCAATGCCTCGTCAATCATTTTCTTTTTATTATTATTTTTGTACAACGTAGAGATTAAGATAATATCATGTAAGTTTTTTATGAATAGAATGACACGTTTTCTACAATGGAATAACTATGACTGTTTATCTATGAAATGAGTTGATTTTTGCGCTTGATATGACTTTTCGATTACAAAAAAATTGTGTTTGTCATGCTATAGTAAGCGTCACGAAGATATGCAGTGAGAAGTTGAATATTTCTAATTTTCAAAAACAAAATTACAATGTTTTTGTTACCTGTAGAGACTTTGACATGACGATGAGTTTCTAAATTAATTTTCATCATGACTAGATTCAGTCACTATACTAAATGAAATATAGTCTATGTGGAAAAGAAAGCATTTTATTTATTTCACATACAATGATGATGTACGACATCTATATAACCATGATTGGAATCGTTGTTTATCAATTTTTCTGAATAAGTAAAATAGAAGTTACTACTTACTACTATTGCAGTAGCAATCGTGTTCTGTCACATCCGATTGAAATCCTTTAATATCGTTATTAAATATAGCTATGTTTGACGAGTAACTATACAATGTCTCTTTTCGCTCGATCGAATATTTTGTGGGCTATTCTATTCGGTTGTTGTGCTGTTCTTATACCACGAATTATTTTGCCATTATTTCGTCCAAGATCACCATCACCGAACCCTCATATGAATGAATGTGAGTCATTTTTCTCTTCTAACTTTAACAAATTAAGTTACTTTTATATTTCAGATTTTCAACGAGTGCAATCAACAATACCTCAAAGTGACCATAATGAAGTAAACAAGTCTAATTCTATTTCTATACAGAGCTCAACTTTTTATTTTGAATTTATTTCAGGATTCTTCACCAGATAACCATGATGAATTTTTAAATACGAGAATACCTAATCATGGTTCTAATATTCCAGAACATTCATCGATCGAAGAACATAACCCGAAATCAAATGTGACTTTTGCTTTGCCAATGTATACTGTTGGCATTGGAGTTTTTCTCATTTATACTTGTTGCAAAGTACGTCAAAAATAATCTTGTGTTATTGATTTAGATAATTTCTGTACTTATTTTAGTATTGGGGTAGTCGAAATAGCAAAGAAAAGAAAATAAGAAATCAATATTCACCTAATAATATTCATTGGAATAGTGAAAAAAGAAAATTTAAATATGAAGTTAATCATGATCGTAGTGAAGATGAACAAGAAAATGAAGATTCATATGCTGGTATGAGTTTTTGTTCATATGTGACTGTTTTTTTGATTATTATGAAAGACCTATTGTTTAGGATTAGATCCTGATTATGTAGAATATTTAAAAGCGAGAAGACACAAAGAATTCGAAATTGAACAAAAAGCTACAACTGAACAAAGAGAAAGTTTGTTTTTACGATGTTTGATTTCGAGTTTTTGTTTTAACTTTATCATTTTTCTAGTGTATCATGCTCTTGATGAAATGAAACATTCATTATCATTTATTAATTCAAAACTTGGAACAGATCGAACTCGAAAAAATTTAACTCAGCATGAAGTATCTCAACTACAAGATCGTTTGGCTTCAACTGAAGCTCAAATGTATCAAATTTTAAATACAATCAATACGGTTTCGAGTAAAGTACATGAATTGACTGGAATTGCTCAAAAATCAGTCAAACAAAAGGAACCGGTAAATTTTAAAAAGGAAGAATCATATTTTTTTTGTTAATTTTGTATTATTGTAGAATTTTAATAATGATGAAGAATATCATCGATTACCAAGATCAAATGATGAAAGTGAAGAAGATAGTATGAATGATGCAGAAAATTCTGGTAGTGATGATGATGAATCAGTACAACAAGACGAACAAAAGTCATCGAACAAACAAGAAGAAAGTTCTTCATCATCATCGTATGACGACGACGACGGTGATGATGAAGAAATTTCCAATGAAGAAGAAGATAATGGCGATGAATCAGAAGTATCATCTGAGCGATATGGTATTATGGAGACGAATTATGGATCTGATCATGATGAAGTTGATGATTATGAAATAGATAAAACTAATAGACCAGAACCACCGACGACTGATAGTCGAACTAAAGTACAGGAATGGCATCAACGTAATCATTCACAATCATTAAGCAGTAGTAATGCATCGTTAGAACAAGACCAATCTTTACCCAATGAAGACGAAAATACTTTACGAAGAAGAAAATGCCAATAATAAACTTTTGTTTTTGTGCAATCAACAATAAGGTGTTGAAAAGTCAATATTTGAGTATAGGCCTTTCTTTTCGGCAGAAGTAATATAGAGCTTATCGATTTATCCTAAAAACGATTCAAAATAGTATTCCTTAGTAAAACCTTTTAGTTTGCAATAGAATCAGATAGATCTATATGAGCTTCGATTCGATAAACTTTTGCTCAGTACTATTGTTTTCGACTACTCTAACATGTTAGACATAGTTCTCGATGGTCTCACGGCAATTATTTTGACGCTAAAAATTATTTATAAACACTAGTCTATGCAGATTTTAAAGTTCATCCTGGATACGAATTTTGCTTCGTTTGTAATTGAACTGCTGATATGTAAAAACTTATTTTCTTTTCCAATCAAAAAGTGTGCATCATATATCTTTATTTCTAAACATTATGACAATGACTTACACGTGATGAATTATACATATATCAAGTTTCGTTTATTTTACAACATTTTTATCAGTTAACTAAACGAACTTTATTCAACTCTGCCAAAAGAAAACTTTGCTTAAATTACTGATGTTTTCCTTTTCTAGTCTTTGTACATAAAAATTTTATTGCTTTGTTTTAAACAGTATTCATAATCTTTTGTCAATATTTTTAAATTCATTTGAATTTTAGATTAACTATCATGGCTGATACATATAGAAACGTTCGTGTTGCTGGTGCAAATGATAATATATATAAAGATGAATGTCTTTATTCATTCGATAATCCAGAATCTGAAAATGGTCTTTATATTTGTATGTCAACATTTCGTGGAGTAGGAAAAGCTCATCTCGAACGACATTGTAGAAATAATCCAGGAAAAAATGTTTTTTTACATATTTTACGAAGACGAAAACCAGTGCCAATCGATGCCAATGTTGAACCAACTAAAATAACAAAATTGGCTATTGGTATTGAAGGTGGTTTTGATGTAAATCAATCAAATCGATTTATATTTGAAGAAAAATATGCAATTTATATTCATCCAGATGTAACTATTCCCTATCCCGATGAAGTTAGTCAATTACCTGAATTTGTTAAGAACTCAGCCGATGCTATTATAGCTGCTGATTCAGCATTTCTAAAAGAAGAACGTTCGCTTATGAATGCAACATGGAATGGTGAAATTCGTCGAATAACAAAGCATAGTCAAACATTAGAACAATTAGTTAATGGTCGAAAAATTCCACCAAGTGGTTGGCAATGTGATCAATGCGATTTGAAAGAAAATTTATGGCTTAACTTAACCGACGGAGCTATTTTATGTGGAAGGAAATTTTTCGATGGTACCGGTGGAAACAATCATGCTGCCGAACATTATTATAGAACAAAATATCCATTGGCTGTCAAACTTGGTTAGTTATTTTACAACTCATTTCAGTCGATCGAGTTAGACCCTTGTTTCTCCCCATCAAATTCAAGGTTAAAATCAATTACTTTTGTAGCCCACGTTATTTGTGATCAAATATATTAGTTTTTCTCACATTCACGAATCAATAAAACGAGTAATCCAGATAGTAATTGGACAAATGATTTATTCATTTTTTCAACCACCCGAGGAACACTGTAGGAAATTGAAAAATTGTCTTTTCACCAGTCGAATTTAAGACGAAATTATCCTCTATTGAGTTACAGAAGGCTCGATAGATTCAAAAATGGCCGATCTCGTTTTACCAGTCCCTTTCTCTAAAAACATTCGCTAGAATTTAGAAAATTCTACTCGATCTGAATCATTCCAACACTTTTTGAGATAACCTTTATTATTTTTTAGGAACAATTACAGCCAAAGGTGCTGATATTTATTCATATGATGAAGATGATATGGTTGAAGATCCAAACCTGGCTGTTCGTCTATCACATTGGGGAATCAATATGCTTAAAATGGAAAAAAGTGATCGATCAATGGCTGATTTAGAAATTGAATTGAATCAAAAATTTGGTGAAGCCTCTATGATTGAAGAAGCAAATTCAAAATTACAACCTGTTCATGGACCAGGTACTGAAGCTTATAATTGAGTGTTTTTGTTTCTTTCAATAATTTATTTGTTTGTTTTCAGGTTATACGGGAATGAGAAATTTAGGAAATTCATGTTATTTGAATTCAGTTATGCAAGTTTTGTTTACTCTAAAAGATTTTCAAGAAAAATATTACAAAAATAGTGATTTTTACTTTGATAAGGCTAAAGATCCCGCAAATGATTTTAATGCACAAACAGCAAAATTAGCTCATGGTCTTTTATCGGGTGTTTACTCAAAAGAAATTCCAGCTAATGTTGATGCATCATTACAAGCACCATCAGTGATTCGTCCGCAAATGTTTCGTTTATTAATTGGTCGTAATCATGCTGATTTCGGTACAAAACAGCAACAGGATGCTGCAGAATTTCTTCAATATTATCTCGAACAAGTGCATAATCATTGTAAGAAGGATCCAACACCAGATCCAACATTTGATCCAAGTACTTGTTTTCAATTCGAACTTGAAGAACGTATTCATTATCCTGAAACCAATCAAGTACGATATTTAGCACGTAATGAGTCCATGTTTCGTTTGAATGTTCCATTATTCTCGGCAAAAAATCAGCATGAAGTACATGAATATAATAAATTGAAAGAGGATATGGAAAAGCAAGGCAACAGAATAAATGACTTACCAGTTATACGTCCAATTATTCCACTTCAGGAAGCCATATCTCAGTGGGCTGAACCCGAAGAAATAAATGATTATAAATTACCTCAACATGGACGTACGACAACAATAAAAAAAACTCAAAAATTTTTAACTTTTCCTGATTATCTTGTTGTTCAATTGAAAAAATATACATTTAATGCTGATTGGACACCGAAAAAAATTGATGTTTCAATGGAAGTACCTGATACACTTGATCTGAATTCATTACGTGCATCTGGATTACAACCGGGTGAAACATTAGTAACTGATGGTAAATCGAACATTTTTTCTTTTTTCACTAAAAAAAAACTAAGAATCTTTGATTATTATTAAGATGATGAAGCAACAGGACAATCATCTAGTTCACAATCGAATATTCATGTGAATGAAGTTCTTTTACAACAACTTGTTGATATGGGTTTTTCGATGGACGGTTGTAAACGAGCATTAATCAACACAGGCAATAATGATATTGAAGCGGCTATGAACTGGGTATTTGAACATCAATCAGATCCAGATTTTGATACACCATATCAAGCACCAAGTAAAAAAGCTCGTGTTGAACAAACTCAAACACCACCTGTAAGTTAACTGTTTTCTCTTTGACTTACGTTAGTGTTTCTATTTATGTACGTATATAATAGGTGGACGAAGAAAGTATTGGTATTATTATGTCAATGGGTTTTTCACGTGATCATGCTCTTCGTGCATTATCATTAATGAGCAATAATGTTGAAGCAGCTGTTGATTGGGCTCTAAATACGCCTGAAGATAGTTCCACTTCAAATGCATCCTTTGAATCATTACCTCCGACAACTTCTGCACCTGCACAAGAAAATAAACAAACATATCGTGATGGTACTGGTAAATACCGACTTGTGGCTTTTATTTCACATATTGGTAATCATCCATCATCGGGCCATTATGTGGCACATATTCTTAAAGATAATCGTTGGGTTATATTCAATGATGAAGTTGTTGCATTATCTGAACATCCACCCAAAGATTTAGCTTATCTTTACTTATACAAACGCGAAACGGTTTAATGTGGATTCAAAATCCAACAAAAAATAACTCTAGTTTCATTGTTCTCTTCTGATTTTTACATTGATGATTTGTTTCCTCTTTTTTTTTTTATAAGTAAAAAATTTATCGGTTGTTTATTATTGTTAAGAACAGCAATGTTAACATCCATGACATCAAAATCATGAAATTTTGTTTTGTTTTCTATTTTTTGTTCTTAGATGCATAATATTTACAAATTCTGATATTTACACTGTTTATTAGTAAGCAAAAAGAAATTAACTAATTAATTTTTATGAATCGGTATGCTTTTCTAATTTTAGTCATTATCAGTTTCGCACGATCAAAATTATTAAACAATGTCAACAAATAGTGAAATGCAAATTCGTCGCTCCGCAGCTGCAAGCTCTGTTGCTCAATCAGGTTCGTCATCAACTGGTGCAACAATACCATCCGCTCCTCACAATAAACGAAAAGTTGAATCCATTTTATATAGTGACATCGCTGTTCGTTATAATGAAAATAGCCTTGAACAATGTCGTACATCTGTTAGCGCGCTATCTGGTTGTGTTGCTGGTATAATTGGTCTTACGTCCTATAAAGGATTTCTCTTTTATGGCTTTTCAATGTTTCTACTCTCGTTACTTATATTTATCTTTATTCGACATGAACATCGCAAGTTTTTTACCGGTTTAAATCATGTCTTCGTCAATGGATTCTTTAATGGTCTTCTTACTTATGTACTCTTTTGGACATTTCTCTATGGAATGGTTCATGTTTATTAGGCGTTGAAAGCAAAAAAGAAATTAATATCAATAGACAGTAATATCATAAAGTGTTCCTGTATGTTGTTTTCTTTTTCTATTCATGTACGATTGTTGTTGTTGTTGTTGTTGTTGTTGTTGTTCTATTCAACAACAAAAAGAAACTAAAGAAGAAAAGAATAAACTTCAAAATAGATGATTTAATTTAATATTATACTTTAAAGCACTGAAAACAAATAAAATAAGGTTAACTGTTTCTACATATAATCTAACTTGAACGGAAGGTACAAATTCAAAATAAATGATAAAACGATAAATATTTTCATCTGAGAACTAATTATTTATTCTATAATATCAGGGTTAATGGCATGTTTTATTCAGAATATTTCAGATATGAAACTCAAGCCAGTAAGTTCACATTCATGTTCTTCATCGACGACACCGCTTTCTTATAAAAACAAAAGCTCCGTACGATCTTCGCCTGAAACAAGTGACTGTTATGCAACTGATCTTACTTTAAATAGTACCAATAATCATATCGCTGTGCTTACTATTCCAAATACAATTCAATTGTTTGATGCATCAACATTAAAACCGGTTTCATCTCTTTCGTCAACTTCAAACAATTTTGACAATAATAATTCTTCATCGCCACTAAAACTTCATTCTCTTCAATATGCTTATGTTTCACCTTATACCTTATTTGCTTCGACAAACAAAAATTTAGTTCTTGCTTGGGATACAAGAACACCACAATTAGAAACAATTCAATTAAATGGTTGCGCTGATACACATGAATTTTTATCGGTTACATGTAATAATGAAGATCATTTAGTTGCTGCTGGTACGGAACTTAAAGGTGATGAAAATGTTGGGATTTCGTTTTGGGATTTACGAGCACCAATAAATAAACAACTATTAGGATATTATACAGAATCCCATTCTGATGATATTATTCAGGTTAAATTCTCTCGAATGAATTCAAATAAATTGTTAAGTGGCTCAACAGATGGTCTTGTTTGTGTATATGATGTATCAAAACCAACTGAAGACGATGCACTTGAACAGGTATTTAATGCGCATACCAAAATAAATGTTCATAAGGCACACTTTTCAAAAATGATATTTATAAATAATTATTTTTGTGCTTCTCAGAGAAATTCACACGAGACGACACAACAATTGATCGATACACCTTAATTTTATTGCATTCTCAAGGAAAATAAATAATGCATCCGACTAAAAAATCAGAAATACATTGTGCTAAGCAAACAAACTCCGTTGTGTTATTATTATTTGTACTAAGCTTGAAAATAAATCGAGAATCTTCATGTTTGATGATATTTTGTATGAAAATTTGTAATTCATTTCCTGTGACTATGGAATGATGCATCTTGTTCGTAAAATATGATTGACGTACGTGGCAAGAAACCTTAATGACAATGATAATTTAAAAAAATAGTTTGAGGATCATTTCTTTTTCTATATTCTTAATGTAGAAAAAGAGAGTAAAATATGTTTTTTCTTCTAGGTTTACAATGCCAATGGTCCTGTTGCAAAGTGTGGTTTTTCTCAGTACAATACAATATACGCAATAACTGCATCGAATGCATTTTTCATTTGGTCAACATTGGATGACAACGAACAATTACTTGTACAAGGCGATACAGATTACGATTTACTCTCAGCGGATAATGTGGACTCATCAGTAAAACCTTCAAAAGTTATTCATCATCTTTCTTCGTCACATGCAACTATCGTCGATATACTTGCTGATAGTAATATTAAAGATTTATTACCATCTATTCCACAGGAGGCTAAACCATACTGGCCATTACTAATGTGTGATCGTATGGGGAAAATGAACATTACGTTAGTCTTATCTAACGAGTCTCAACCTACTGTACTATCGATTGATTCACCTCATTCTGAAACATTACGTGCTGCCGTTACCTATCGATCTTCACTTTATACATGTGGTGAGGATGGACAATTGGTCCAATGGCAACCGTCATTAATAAATGATACCAATGAGAATAATCAACAACAAACAAGGTCAAAGAAGAAGTTCAATAAAAGAAAACCATATTAAATTGCATCACGAAAAAGAAAATGTTTGTTTCTGTTTTGTTTTCCACTGTTATAAACAAATATAATAAACATATTATTAAATTGGAATAAAAAGAGCTTCAAAGAAAATCATATTAACTATGTTTGTCTATTAACACATGTAACGCAATTCTCTTGATGTTTAATTTTATTCTGTTCTATTTCGTTCATTTACAAAGCTTTTCAAGAAATTGTAAGATACGACAAAACAAAATGTATCGATGACAAATACGAATATTTTATGTCGATTTCTTCGAAATCTAATTAGATATGCAACATAATGAATATGTTCTGTAATAATTATCTGTGAAAAGAAATCTAATAATGAATGTATCGTGACTTGATTAGACAATATTTCGACGTATTTTAGTCTTTCATGCATACAAATGAATGACATGTTTTCATCAATCCATCTATCGGTAAAAGCAAACAAAGTAACACTTTCGCGTGGGCGAAGTTATATCTAAAGATCTATAATTAGTTCCTTTTTGCTTTTGTTCAAATCCCATGAGACAACTCAATAACTTCTTGAAATACATTCGGCTATACTTTGTTTATTTTCACCACTTCACATTTCCGTGACACATTCTTTAAATATTTTTCTGTAATGCAATATCATTCGAATGATGTGGTCAGAGATTAGCGTTTTTCACACATATCTGCTTTTTCTAACTATTAAGTATGATGCGCACCGGCATCTTTTCTTATTTTAGGCCACTATCCAATTATACATTTGTATGCAATGGTTTGTTGTTTTTCAGTCGGACAACTATTACCGGCATTACTTTGATCGTCTTCAAAGCAGTATATAGATTAAACACATGAATGTATATATACGTTGTTGAAATATATTTTCAAATTTTCTTCTCTCTCTCTCTCTCTCCAGCTGGGAGTGTCTTGACACATCAATAATGACGAAAACGATCGCGCCGATGGTTGGAATGGACGAGGAAGAAAATGAATTGAACAGAAACGAAAAGAGGAAAAAAGAAGTTAGATGTAGATTCATCGCTAACCTTCTTTTTTCATTCGTTTCTTCATTGCATACAAACAATCTGAATAAAATTTTGATCGTCTTTGTGTCTCGAGATCAATTTCTAGGCCGACTTGGAATCCAGAAAATTATTGCAAGCAAACATGTCTTTCAGCGATACGGAATGTTCGCATCGCTCTTCATTAGCAACTGTTCATCGAGTGCCAGCAAATAGTTCGTCGCAATTATCACGAACAATCTCTATACATGATGTCGTATCAAACCATGAAACAGCAGAATTATTTCTTGAATTTCTTATGAGTTCATCTCAAACTGCTTCACTTGGTGCTGTTTATGCAATTGTACTAGTACTTAATGAAAAAAAAGATGATGTAAATCAGTTACATGATATTGGACGAGCTGCTTATAAAACGTACATTGAAAATGAATCTATTTTACCTTGGTTGCCGCCACAACGACGTATGGAATTGCGTGAAACATATCGTCGTAAACATTTTGATGAACATTTTTTCGATGGTGTCCTCGATGATCTTCTTAGTTATATTGAAAGTCAGACAGATGTATTTCGACAATTTCTTAATTCACGTATTTGGAATGAATATCGACGTGGAAAATTTACAAAAAATCATGCACAAGTTAAATCAACATCAACACTTGGAAATACGAGTAGTGGATATCAAAATGAAAATAATGAATTTAAACGTTTACGTAAACTTCATTCGTCATCATTATCATTACAAACGAAAACAAAATCACACGATCGTCATCTTCATAATCGAAGTGCTCGCGTTGAATGTTCGTATTGAAGCTTTTTTTTTTATTCAATAAATTTCTAATTTCATATTTTGTTTTTAATGTATTTTAGCTACATCAATTAAAAAAACTCGTGTAGCTTATTTCTTACCTGGCAGTGATACACCATTTGTTATACAAGTAGCTGTACCGCCTGAATCTATTGTCCTTAACGATATTCTTCCACGTTTACATACATCATCGAAAAATCAACGCAATGGTATCAATACAAATACGCCATTTGATTATTTTGTTAAACATCGAGCTTCAAATGAAAATTGGCTTGGTGGTGATACACAATTTATTAATGAAAAAGTTGAAGATTTTGATATTCCCCTGCCGAATATTGATGGTACGGTGGTAATCAGAATACTTAACAATAGTTAGACTACTATATTGTTTGTTTATTTTTCTTGCCTTGTTGTTGCCTTCTTATACATGTATAATGACTCTTATTTTTCCTTTGGTTTCTATTATGAATTGAGTAATGCGGATATATTGATGATTCATAAATTTATACACAGTGCAGACGTATACGAACGATGTTTTTGTAACAATGAATGGAAGATATCAAATAATATTTGATTTGTTTTTTTTTCATGACACATCAAAGAATAAAATACACGAGAAAAATCAATGATGCAGAAACTGTAGGATAATTTAATATGTCAGGTAACTTTTATTCGATGCGTAAATAAAGAAGCAAAAAAAGCCATCATATGACAATATGCAGAGATGCATGCAATCAATCGTTTTGGTTTGTTTTCGATAAAGTTTTCTAAAAGTAAGTAACTTACTACAATAGGAAATGAATTTTTTAAACAAAAATGAAACATAAGTTATTTATATATATATATTGTTTTGGTATTATTTGGGAAAAAATTTGTCAGAAGTTTGATATTGACATTGATACGTTGTGATGAAAGATTGACCATACGGCTAATTTTATTTCTGACTAGATGATGAATCATCGTATACTATTCATCTTTTCTATTCATGCTTTGGAAAGATGTAAATAGTCGGAAGTACTCTAGCTTAAGTATCAGCTTTGCATTATAGTGAATATGCATTTATATTAATTATTATTATTATTATTCAAGTAGTGCACATTCTATTTATTTGCAAAGATCTTTATTCGAGATCTAATAAAAGTTCCTTTTTTTTATATCATTTTTTTTTTATAGATTATTATTTTTTTTATTCCATCAATTCTATAACGATGGTTGTTCTTACTACAGATGTTATCGTTACATTAGCAGTTATTGGTGTAGTTTTAATTCTTATACTTCTTATTCTTTTGGTAAAAAAATGAAACTCTGTCATATGGATTGCTGTTTTAACGTTCATTTTTTTATTCAAATTTAGATTTGTTGTCTTTGCCGAAAATGTGATCAATGTGCTCGATGGTCAAGACGAACAGCAAATAAAAGGGAGGAAGATACCAAAGATCGAGAAATAACTGAAAGTCGACGTGAATTTGATCAAATTCGACAACAACATAATGAGATCGGTGATCAACTTCGTGTGAAATATAATCTTAACGGTGGTGGTGGTCGCGATGCGAAAATTGTTACTTTTGCGTAGTGTTTCGATTTTAATAGTTATTTTTTTATTTGTATTTGTATCAAAGACTATTGAACGTGACGATTGATCTGCTGCTACATTGTGTCTTTTCATGCATAGAATTCTGTGAAAATAAAAGTCAATATTTGATTGATGTCTATCTCACTTGAGAGGACCGAGTGTCTGTCTAGTCTAACACCGATAGCAATTTTCAAAATTGACATAGATGAAATAAGTATTGTCCGTTTTGTCTCACGCGACAAATATCTCCATTCCATATAACTTATGAGAGTCGAATTAGAATATATTTTTTTCTTCTCTCTCTCTCTCTCCCTCTTTCTCTTTAGTCTCACTCATTTCTTTTTTATGCATATGAAAGTTCAACTGCCCTATTCGCGTCAATGGCCTATTCTGTTACTACTGCTGCTGCTTGATTAACACAGTGGGTGTACGAATTGTATTGAGTGACAAAGAAATGAGGTCAAGTTGAATGCAAGGTCTCTATCCAAAGTAGATGACAAGAAAAGAATTAATACACGATATCATACAACATTATTGTATTCATTCGACATATACACACACACCCACCCACATATATATATACATAAACACATTTGTATGTATAAATATGTTAACGATATATCTTCGGAATCATTCAAGTAAGACCATCAGCTGCATAACTTGAGAAATTAGTGCAAGGCTTTAGCTGATAAGCATAAAGAGCATTTTACATCATGGTTATTCTTATCTTTTTATCCTGTCATTATATGAAATATTGGTTGTGCATCTAAAAATGCAAATAACTTCTCATTGAATCTATTTGGAGTTGATCAAAAAATAATGTATTTAGTTTATTAACTAAGACTACAAAAACGACGTACATTTGTTATTTGAGACATTTTAATGACAACAACAAAGTAATTTTTATTTCCCAATTGTTTACGTTATGTAGAACAATGCATATTCGTTATTTCTCTTTCGAGAATTTTCTTGTCTGAAATAACACTATTGAATAATGAGAATACCCCAGAATGCAGAAAGGAAAAAGAAAGATGATTGAACAACAACTATGGCCCGTTGTTCTCATCATCATTTTTGACAGAGAAGCGAAAAAGAAGTTTGTACTACTGTAGAGAGGACGTGTTGGCGGACACTCGATCTAACTCGATGTAAGAGAAGAACAGGAAAAAAAAAGTAGGGAAAAACTGGTCGAGATAGCTCCCCTACAGGCAGTAGCCTTAAGAAGAAGAAGAATAAGAATAAGAAACAAACGGGAAAAAAGAGGAAAGAGAACAAACAACGGGCCGTCTCTCGATTAAATCAGGCAGCAAAGGCGCGTTACTGGCATGCTACCAGTGCCCCAAATTAAGGAAAGAGAGAGAAAAAAAAGAAGACGATGTAAAAGAAAAAATTTATAGACGTCTATGTCCTTTCTTTCTCGTTTTTCCTTTTTCTCCTTTTGCGTCTACTTTTCTGTTATTGTGCAAGACGAGTGTAACATACACAACCCAAATTCCTCATCATTCTATCATCATTTACTAGTCGAAGAAACAACAAACGAAGACAAATCCACATCCATTTTGTATAAGCAGCCGATCGTTTCTAGTTTTCTACTTAATTAGTTTTTCTTTGTGCGTAATCGAAGACGAAATAAAACAAGGTTCAACGTAATTGCGTTATGTTATTCGGATTGGTCAACAAACGGCAATCAGTAAGTTCCTTCTTTTGCCTTTTTTCTCTTCTATTTAAACCAAATACATTATGTTGTGTAATCTGACAGTATCATGTGCTTAATATACTAGGTAACTTTCTCTTTTTTTCCCTCTCTTTTGCACTGTTAATTATCATACTCTCGTAATGCGTAGTATGAATGCGTGGAGTCGTATCATCCAATATACGTCTGGTAGACATCTCATGACTGAAAATGGCAGCTGTTTACTTTTATATCTATTGTGCTTTGTCAATTTGAGTGATAAAGTCTGACCCAGCAAGCGTAAATACCTGTGAGACGAGACCTTTTCAATAAATATATTTCAAAATGAAGGTCTTCTAATCTTGGGTCTCAAAAAAGAAGAAAAGACCTAGAATCGGTAGGCTTGAAATTGTTCACTTAATGATAACGTATGTATATAGCATACATTAAGAAGAAAAAAAAGCAAAATATATAAGAGGTAAAAGCATACAAGTGGAAAAAGTTGGAGGTCGTTCATCTCTCTATACACATGGTAGCTCTTTGACTCTTGCAAAAAAGAAAAGCAAAATGCAACAGTGTCGGAATAAAAGATATGAATATAGTATGAGCGTAAAAATGTACGTATGCTCTTGAGTAAGCGAACATGATTTATCTATCATACGAAAGCATATGTATATTTGGCGAGGGATACGATGATACAGGATGATGATGGTTAATGTGTAAGAGAAGTAAAACTAAAAGAAGAAAAAAAAAAGATTGAACACTATGTGTTTATATCATATCATTTTATGTATGTAGAAATGAAGGTATATATTATGAAATTGATCTAAAGATTTTGTTCAAGTGTGAAGTTTTATATCTAGAAAAAAAAATCAATTTAATCTTGTTCTGCTATAGATATTGAAGTGGGTACAACTAAATAAATAGAAAAAGAAAACGTTTTTTTTCTATTAAATTTCTTTTTCTTTTGATTGTTGTTCTATATTATTTGTCATATAGTCGACAATTAGGCCATGACGATAAGATTCATCTATAGAAAAATAAAAGCATTGAAGTAGTCATTTGAGGAAACATCTGCATATTTAGCATAGATTCTTGTTGCTTTCAGACTGGCATTCTTTACTTCTTGATTATTCGTTTTAGACGCATAAAAAGATGATAGCATGAACGAAGCCTTGCATGCTTGTCGTTACTTCCTATCATCACTTGTGTGCTCGACCTTTAGATTTATTTTTTGTTGAGATGTAAAGAAAGAAGCCAAATAATGAATCCTCAAATATCGAAATATTATCGTAAGTTCTTCTATTTCTTACTCTGTAACAAACAATTGAAGAGTGTTAGATTCTTGATTTTAATCAATGTAATATTGAGGATGACTACTATGCGTGTGAATATAAATGCTGTTTCAATTTTTCTCTCATCATTTTATCGTTGTACATCGTAGATTGCCCTTTCTTCTTCTCGTCTTCTTTTTTGCGTCTTTCTTCCCTTATTTACAGGCATACAAACTTCCCTAATGGGATGCGTTGTCGCTAATGATGGTCTTTTTCTTTTCTCGTCCAGACAGCTTCAAAAAAGAAAGAAACTAGTACAGCATTACCATCCCATAATCATCATCATCATCATCATCATCATCATCATCATCATCACCACCAACACCAATATCTTCATTCTCTTTCGTTCATCAATTTTTTTCATTTCAAATAGTAGATGGCAAGCTTATCATCATTAACACGATGAGTGTGAGAAAAAAACAACTCGAGAAGAAAGAATGAATGCATGTCTAGTGTCTGTCTTTCATTTTATTCATTGATTAGACGAATAGTAAAAGTAATATCAATCAGTAATAGTATACTGTTGAGGTCAACGAGATGAGGTAGCGATGCAATTATGTGTATTCATAAAGAAATAATATCTATTAAATTGTTTTTTTCTTCTTCTTTGTTTTCTTAGTTGATTCTATGTACGATCAAAATTGTGGAACAACATTAGTTTCTCAATTACTTGACTCTATCAATGATCGCTTAAAAACTGTTCATTCACCAATGGAACAACAAGTGCAAAATCAATTACCTGAATATGAAATGTCTGTAGATAATCCAGATGATGATGAACTTTGGCTTAGTGGTCATCGGTCAATATTTTCTTCATATGGCAGTTATTGTCGCAAAACAGCACCACCACTGCGCGATAGTCAATATGAAGGTTTTCATTGGGATTTATATGAAGATCGTAATTATCATCATCTTGCTTTTGAACATGAACATCATGATGCTCCGCCCACATGTCAAGCAGCAAGTCTTTCGGAATGGTCTATGCGTTTAAGTTCAGGTGGCATCGGTGGAGGCGGTGATACAGAAGATGATGCCGATGTTGAAGGTGATGATACAACATCATCATCTGATCCTCCACGTACATCATGGCATGCAATTAAATCTAAATCGGCACATCAAAGTTGTTGTTCATCATCAGCACATACATCTGACGGTAGCGAACATCGATCACGTAGTCCACTAACATTATATCGTTTATTTCAACGAACAAGATCTCAACAACATCCGTGTCGTCTATATCAAAACTTTAGTGATAAAAGTATGTGTGATTCATTGACATCATCATCATCATGTTCAAATTTAAATAAATTCAATGAATCAGCAAAAAACGAACATAAAATACCAATGCCAAGATTTAAATTAAAAAGTCCAACAACTTTTTCGCAATTGAAACTAAACAAATCCAGTAGTCACAATGATTTTCACTCGTCTATAGAACAGTTATCAACGGAAAGTAAAGAACAACAATTCAAGGGTAAGTTTCTCATCTGAAATTTGATAACTTATAAAACGAAAGGATCAAATGATTATTTATCTCTAAATCCTTTTTCTTTATGAAAAAAATAAAATTACACGGAGAGAGAGCGAGAGATAATCGAATAAACATTGTTTCTATTGTTTGATAGAGACATCAGTATTGATTAAATTATAATTGATTTTCATTGTTCATTTTAGCTTCTAATCAAACCACTATTCCTCGTCGAAGTGTTGATCAATGCCTTCAAACATCTCTACATATTGAAAATACATCTTCATTGCAATCACAATCGACACGTCGATATATCCCGCGTTCGACTTCCCGCCCTCTCGATTCGGATAATCATTGTTTACAAACAGACATTGTATCAGTGACACGTTCGAAAAGTGTCGATCGTTCATTAAGTAGTGAGACGAAAAATTCGAATTCAAACAATCCTAGTCAAACATCAACGTTTCCATCTCCAACCGCTTACCGATCATTGCCAACAATTTTATCTTTACCTGATCTTAGTTTTCTTACATATTATGCAAAAGAAAATCCGGCTCCACCACCGCCAACACCATCATCATCATCATCGATATCAACGAATCAAACAAAACAGTTTTGTTCACGAATGAAAAGCGCACTATCTGAACCATCATCATTAACTAAAAAAGCAACACGTACTGTATTCTATTGTAGTATTAAAGTGCCATCTGTATCATCTAATCCTATGCGGCCTACAACACTTCATCCACCGATGTCAACTATGCAAAGACCACGCACACTTAAAGAAATTAAACGTATTAAAAGTATTAAAACGAGTCCAACAACAATGGGCAATATGCCACTACGCACAATGCCAATGAGTCCATCTGCTCAAACAAATCATGTTGATCATCACATAAAAGAAGAAGAAAATGCGACGTTTTCATTGACATGTTCAAGTACATCAACAAGTGCAAATAGTACGTCAAGTAGCGGTTATTGCAGTAATAGTTCAACAAATCACCCACGTCAAATTCAAACACCCACATCATCGTATCCACTTAAATCATGTTTGAAACGAGCTAAAACGGAAGATTTAACAAGTACACCATTAACACCTGCTTCAACAGTACAAACAACAACTGCTAATGTTCTAGCTGTTGGAACTGCTGGTGATATATTTACATTAGCTGCACGAACATTAGCCGCTTGTCTTGCTGATCATAGTATAGAAACATCAAGACATCGACGTTATTCAGCACCAAGTCTATCGTCACATCAAAGTAACTTTTCCATACAATTACAAACGCGCCAAAAAGGATGTACATTATCTGAACATGATTTACGGGCGAAAAAAAGTGTTAGTTTTTGTGATGATATTGCACGAAGGCTTATTACACCATCAGCCAGTCCTAAACATCGGCCAACACCACCACCTTCAGCATCATTTAGATATGATCGAGGTATTACTTGACGAATATTTTCATCATTAATTAGATGTTTTTGAAAACGAAATCTTTTCTTTTGTTGTAGGCTATTGGGATCTAGTACCACGAGAAAGTTTAACAGATAGTCCACCGAGTGAATTTAATTTATCTGAAGATGAACATGAGGATTCCAATGAACCCAATTTAATAAATTTTATTGAAAATGCACCAGTAGAAATAACAAAACCATTACCAGTCAAATATGGTAGTGATAAATATCTTATTGATGCCTTTTCAAATACAGTTCTTCATATTTTGGAAATAAAATGCAGCGATCCTCAAGTAAAATTGATATACGATAGCTCTAGGAATTTCTTACTATCTATCACTTCATTTTCTATTTTAGTCTTATTATTTAAATAATCTAACTAATCGTGAACTTGATCGAACGCTTCGTCTAGATCTATGTCCTTTATTACGCGAAGTACTTGAAGATGGCCTTCGACAGTATGGCGGTTCTTTATTTTCAAAAAAAATTAATCTATGGCGTTTAATCGATTTTACAACACCTAAAACGGGTCGTGTTAATGACGCAAAAGCTAAAGCCCAGTTAGGATTATCATCTACTGTTGACTGGGTAGAAAAATTTAATGCATTTATTTATCATTTGCTTAAGTAAGAATATTATCTATTAATCAAAGAGAAACATTTTATTTATATTATACTCTTTTGTTTATTTATTCTGTTTTAGCCTTCATGAGCTTGCTGCCTGGTTGGCGCATTTTTTATCACACCGTGCAATGCTTACTGCATATTACGAATCATGGGCATTTATACTTGTACATGTAGATAATGATCTATTTGAACGTATTACAAATCAATTAGAAAAATTATCACCTTTGCCATTCCGACTTAAATATACTCATTCATCAAATGCAATTACACCCACAAAAACAACAACAACAACAACAACGACGACGACAAATCAACGACCTTCTTCATTATTACCCAAACGATTTAATGTTCGAGCGTGGTTACGCGATCGTAAAACTCAAGTAAAAATTTCATCAAAAGAACCCGTTGCTTCATCTTCACCTTCTACATCGTCAAGAAGCAAATCACCTTCATTGCCTACTACTCCATCACAAAAATCAATATCTTCTGTATCAACAAAATCATCCACAACAGTACCGTTAGTACAACCATCAGCACCACCGAATATTTCCCTACGACGTAAACTTGGCTCTATTCCAGTACCCAAACGACAACAAACAGTGCGTTAAAAACAATATTTTATATATAAATATATCTATGTTAAATTATAATTGCATTCAAAATGCTGATATATTGTCGTATATTCTCAGTGGTTGTTGTTGTTGTTGTTTTTAATTGTTTTCCCTCATATTTGTCAAGTAATCTTTTTTTTTAATGTTTATGTGCATGTATGTTTATGTTCTCAAACGATTCACAGTATTTCTATCTTTATTTACACCTAATTTACCCATCCTTTAATCAGTTTTAATAAGCTGTTAATTCACTTTTCGTTCTTTTCTCTATGTTCAAATGGTAAGAAAATCAAAATAAACACGTGCGTACAGTCACCTAACTTACGAAGGTTTCCTTTTTCACTTGAAAAAAACAACAAAACACCATCGAACTAATTACAAAGGCCTTTTGTATGATTCTATGCAAAATAGAAGAATGCTATAAGTATATTGTGATTATTGCATATTATTATTATTATTATTATTATTATTATTATTTTTAATGCGAATCTTAACAGCAACGAAAAAGAAAATAGACGAGAGACTTCCACGGTTATAGTTGCTGATATTTCTACAATTGAGCATGCCTACTGTTGATCCCAAACCAAATCATCGACCTTTTCGTCGAGTACTCTATCGTGAAGATTCAAAAGATTCAACTGTCATTAAAGATGTATCACCTAGAAATAATGGACATTTAATAACTAAGCCGAAGCTGCATAGTAAAGGAGAAAATCCTAAAGTAAGAATGACAAATGCCAGTAGAACACTATTAATGAGAGAAGGTGCACTTTATAAATCACCACTTGAACAAATCAAATATGTTAAACGTGTTCGAAATAATCGAATGGCACGTTATTTATTTGTTATGCAACAATATAATACTTCAAGCATGGCTATCCATCATCGTCGTGGAAATAATAGTTTACTGTAAGTAGAATATACGCATATTTACCTTTAATACAAGATTAGTAACATGTTTCAATAACGAAAGAAACACAATTCAGTGTAGACAGGCACTTTTAATTCGTGAATTTGATGAAACTATTGTAAATTTAAGTTAAGAGACACGTGTTAAAAATGATTTGTTTTAAAAGAAAAAATATTTGTTGATTCAAATTTTGAATTTCGATTGATTATTTCTTTTATTTTTATTTAAAACGAAAATGAATTTTAACAGATATAATAATTAATTATCAGTAGTCTGTTCTATCGTATTATAAGTACATTCTAGAGAAACAAGAGCATGGCTTGGTGGTCTAGTGGTATGATTCTCGCTTAGGGTGCGAGAGGTCCCGGGTTCAATCCCCGGCCAAGCCCGGTTACTTTCTTTTTTTTCTATTGTTTTTTCCTTCCACGAATATGTTTTTTTAATGTTTGATATAGCTATATTCATTTTCTTCTTTTCATCTATAAGTATACGTAAGATGAGAATAAGGTTATTTGACAATAAACAACAAAAATATGATTTCCAAATAAAAAAGATATTTTTTTTGAAAGTAATACTAATTTTCTCCTTTCTTTTTTTGCTTTGTTCGTTCGTTTTTGATCGATTTCTTCCTTTCTTTCATTCGTTTTTTTTTGTAATATTCAGGAAGTTCTGTGTACAAATGTAAAAAAAAAGATGAAAATGAAGAGAATGAAAAAGAAAGAACTTTGTTTTAATTTCGCATCTATGAAGAATCAAGTAAAAATATATACATACATACATATATATATATATATATATTTATATATTTATATACATATACATTTATTATGGCAGTAGTAAAGAGAAAAAGAAATACATCCATACGCGCATGGTGATTGAATGAAACTATAAAGAATATTTAAAGATAAAATGTCGAGTTTACCTAAACGAAATGATGCTCGGCGGAAGTTCTACCATCAACAGCAACGGCTACCATCACTAAAACAAGATAATAACTATGATAATAATGGTTATAATAAGCAGCATTTCGAAACAACATCTAACAATGGTTATGAATATGAACAAGGACCTCATCAATATAAAGATCAACAAGCAGTATATTACGAAACACGCTCAAATAATAATTCAGCTTCAGTTCATCACTCGTGAGTAGAATAATAGCTGTTTTAAAAAAACAATAGCTACAAGAATCTCGAATGAAGAACGAAGCCCGACAAGATAAGAGAGAGACAAAGAGAGAGAAAGAGCACAATCTCGATACATAATGAGTCCTTCATTGTATGATTTTTTTAGCACTTCTACTGATTTGATTTTCTTACATTGTTTGAAACATTGTAGTGATAACTACAACTTGTGACAGTTTTCCTCATTGTTTTACTTGAATTATGTCATTTTTTTCATTTTCTTTTGAAGAGATTCAATCGATTAAACAAATGAAACCTTACAATAAAATTATAAGAAAGAAATATATCGGCCACTAACTATGATGCATAAATAGGATATCTATTTTTTTACAAAAAAAAAATATTCTGATTGATGTAATCATTGCGGAAGCGGCATTGACTAATAATATTATGCGTAGTTATGCCATTGAAATAACTCTTCATAATTAATTGAAAATCTTTATATATCATGAAATATGTATATGATTTTTAAAGATATAATTAGTTTGTGAATTCTCTTGTTGATGATTCATCATATAATTATTACAAGAAAATTTTATAATAAGAAACAAGTTTTTCGAAATAAAAACAAAGATTTTATTATTCAAAATAGATAGTTGTAGATGATTTCTTTGTATAAACTAACATCATTAGTTGAAAGAGATTAGAAAATATTTTAAACTTTCATTTATCAGTTTCGCTTCTTATGACTCGTTAAACAAAGAAAGCGTCATGCAGATATAAAGACAGTTTAACAATCGTATAAATAAATGAATAAATAACATGTTTCTCCATCAGGAATAAAAATTGATTTGCCGTCGGTTTTTTCCGATACGAGAAAAATAAAAATTTATATTTTCGCTATGTTACCGTTTGTAATATGATGTAGTAGAAAACAAAATTTATCTTGTACGCGTAGAAAATAGTATGTTGAAAACAATATATATGATGTCACAAGACTAGTCAATCATTATAATAAATGATCGATTTTTATTTAACAATATTCGATATTGCATGTCGATTAAGTCTCAATTATTTTTTTCTCGAAAAACATAAGAAGAAATTAATTGTTGTTATTGTGTTTTTTCTTTGTTCGACTTGTTGCGAAGAGAAGAAAGCAGGATAAGTAGTAGAAAAATACTTCGGTTGTTATTTTAAGTTATTTCCACTTTACATCAACCGAGAAAGACAGAGAGAGAGAGATATCGATGCAGAAGTTCCCGCTTGAAACATATTCTTTAATTGAAATTTCAACATCTACAGATTCAAATCATCAACAAACTGCAATGAATACTGATGATATGAAACAGCGAAGTACCGAATCATATTCATCTGAGCGTAATTCGAATAATCGTGTTCGTTTTCTCGAACCTTCTTCTGCTAATAATACAGCACCACAACATTCAAAATTAACAAAATTTGTTCCATCGTCTGAAAGTTTTGAAGCGACGTCCATAGAAAGCATCAATGATATTTATCAGGATGGACCTAATTCTGTTAGTCGTGGCCTTCAAACAGATATTAGTAATGCATCAGTCATTGATTGGGTTTTAGGACAAAAGACTTCATCAACTGGCGATAGGTATATTAAGATTTAATTTATCAGCGATATGATCTATAAGTACACATAAGTCAAGTGTCTTCTCATCGTGTTGGCCGTTCGTTTGCATAAACATAATACGAAAAGAGGAGAAGACGAAGAAGAAGAAGACCTACCTTCTAAATAGTTTGAAAGTTACATATGATGACGAAAGACAATAAGTAAAAGAAAAGAACACTAAAAGAAGAGAGAGAATAAGAGAATGGTTCTAGTTTCGTGACTGTAATTTTACTATTTCATAAGTCAATAGACACTTACGAGTCGTTATCGTTAGAGAGAAGAAGAAGCAGAAAAAAGTGACCGGTTCAGATTATAATCGATTGATATCAAACACGACAGTACTTCTTTATCATGGCAACTTTCGCTGTACGATCACATAGTTTAATAAATGCCGAAAAGCATTCATTACTAGTGAAACAACAAAGTTATCAGTAAAATCAAAGTACACATTAATTATGAATAGTTTTATTTTTTATCATTTAGTGCATATCGAAATGAACCACCTCAAGATCCAGGCATAGAAAAAGATCGTGTGCGTGTTATCGTTCGGTAAGTTTTTAAATTTTAAATCCTCTTTAATCACATCTATATTTATGTTCTATAATTAGTGTTCGACCGTTGAATAGTCGTGAAACAGAAAAATCAGATCGGTCAATATTATTTTGCGAAGGTGAAAATTCTATTACAGTGAGTTATCTTTTTCATTGGTTTTAACACATTTTATCAAGTAAATAAAATAGGTTGAAGGCGCAAAACATAGTCGACGATTTACATTTGATAGTGCATTCGATGTAACATCAACACAAGAAGAAGTATTTCATTACAGTGGTATCAAACGTTTAGTCGATATGGCTATCGATGGGTAGATAATTTAAACATTCAATTAATAGAACTGTAAATTATCTTGTGGGAAATATTTTTGTAGATATATTTCAACTTGTTTTGCATACGGTCAAACCGGTAGTGGAAAAACGCATACCATGATTGGTCCAGGCGGCGCCAACATTGTAATTATCTAGTACTTATGGTGGTAAAAAAAACAGAAAATATGGTTCGACATTTTTGATTTTAGTTTCGTATGGAGGAAAATTTTCGAATAAAAAACTTTGGTTTAGTTCCACGAGCAATTAATTATTTATTTCAACAATTACGAGAAAAATCTCATGAAACAAATGCTCCTTATTATATACGTGTATCTTATTGTGAAATCTATAATGAACAAGTATAAACATATATATATATATATATATAAACATGAATTTGATATTTTTTTATCATGAAAATGTATTTCTATTTTAGATTCATGATTTAATTAGTCCATCACATAGTGATAATTTACAAATACGTGGTTCAATTGAAGATGGATTTTATGTTGAAAATCTTTTTCAAACATACATTGAAACTATGGATGAATTATTAACAATACTTGAAGAAGGTTTGCATAAAATTGAAGATAATTTGTTGTTGTTGTTGTTGTTGTTATTATTATAAAGATTATGTAAAAATAAAATTATACTCATCTAGGCGAATTAAATCGAGCTATGGCTTCACATAATCTTAATGATACGTCAAGCCGTAGCCATGCAATGCTTTCAATTCAAATTGAACAAGACATACAAGGAAACGATGATCTAAAAGAACAAATGACTCGACAAGGAAAATTAGTTTTTGTTGATTTAGCCGGTAAATTTCGTTAATTTTCTCTTCAGATAAAAAATTTTGTTTACTTTTTAGGAAGTGAAAAAGTCAAAGTAAGTCTTTCAAAAGGGAAACAATTAACCGAAACCAATAATATCAATAAAAGTCTATTAGTACTAGGTAAAAAGATTTCTTTTTCCAAATCTTGAATTATTCCGAGTTCGTCTTTTTTTTGTCGTTAACAGGTACATGTATTTCGGCATTAAGTGATTCTGTTAAACGAGCTGGTCATATACCATATCGTGATTCAAAATTAACACGTCTTCTAGCAGATAGTTTAGGTGGACATGGCATAACGCTGATGGTTTGTTGAATTAGAAGAATAAATTTAACAAAAATGGCACTATTATTTCTATTTAAGATTGCATGTATATCTCCAGCAAGTTCTTGTGAAAATGAAAGTTTGAGCACATTACGCTACGCTAATCGTGCGAAAAATATTGAAAATGTTCCCATAGTAAAAACAGACTCGAAAGAAAATGTTATTAATCGTTTGAAACATGAAGTACGAAAATTAAAAGATGAAAATCATGAATTAAGACAAAAATTAGGCTATCATTTAAATGTATTGCCTAAGCTCAAAAATCGTAATTCAGATTCCGGTTCACAAACTTCAATGCGTTCGTCAGCCAGTAGTGAAATATACGATACTCAGTAAATATTTTTCTTTGTGAATTCATCTTCTTTCTATTTATTCTGTTATTTCTTAGAGGTCAATTAAGTGGCACAACAACGAAAAAAATTCGAACCGATCATGAAATCTTAACAAGAGAAAACGAAAAACTCGTTAGAAAACTTGATCAAGCTATGAGAGAACACCAAGTACAACCCGGTGGAAAACATGTTCTTGTTGTTGAAGAAGATCATTCAAGACAAGACGTAAACTATTTTCATTCTAACAATGAATTGATTTCGCTTTTTGTTTGGTTTAGTTGAATCCATCACCTACACGCCGAATGAATAAAAGTTATACACAAGAGTCAAGTGGAGAATTGTTTGTATCATAGAAAATAATTTTCATATCTGTAAAATTTTGCTTTTCTTTTGTTGAAAAACTATAGATCAGAAATTTTAAATCGTCCATCTTATGCATCAAAATATCGAACTGTTCGTGAAAGATATCCAGATGATACTTCACCTCAAAGACGTACAGCAACTATTGTACGACGTGTACCAGATTCTGCTATAGTAGAAGGTAAAACCAGTCAAAGGTTATCACTCGCAGGAATATCACCGAGAAGGACTAGAACTGATAATTATTTATTTTTTCTCATCGCACAAACGATATATTATAAAAGTTTTCATTCCTGAAACTAAGCCTCGTCAAATATCATAATTGAAAAGTACCAGAGATACGTCAGTTTATTGTCTATAGAAATTTTAGACTATTCAAGTCCTCGAGTCCAAGCGCTCAGTAATCACGAGCAATAATCTATAAGATCGATTAGAAGAATGTTACTAGCGTTTAGAAGATATGGAAAAATATTCTTTTTAGAATGTTGAGAGCGAAACTATGAAACTAAGTTGGAGACAATTTTTTTGTTTCGAAATCATTTGCTGAACTCTTTTCAATAACTTTTTCTTTTATATTTTTAGTTCGACGATAATTTTTGTTTCCATATCTATTAAATGGGCAAAAAAACGAACATTTATATAGAGTACAAGTCAATTGTCTTTGATTATTCTTCTTTTTTTCTTTTGTCGTTGGTATTCACTTTTTTGTTCTCGGTCTCTCTGTCTCTCTCTTTCTTCCTCTACTCGTTTTACTTATATGTATAAAAAAGATACTTGAAATTAAATTTTCCGAAACAGCTGAATTCATATGTAAATTAAATCGAATAGGATCTATAATTATATATGATTAAAACAGGTGAAGACATTAATATTGTATCTTAGGTTCTTTCCTTTTCTTTTTAATTTTATCAACGGTCGATTGAAATTATAAATTAGATCGATGACCTTTTTTTCTTCGATGTGGATAATCACGTAATATCACCATTGTGTTTTCATTTTTCTCACCAAACATAACGATAAATGTTTGCCCTTTTGAAAAAACACGTTTTGCCATTATAAATAACAATCAGTCTTCTAATCGAGAAAAATTCACATGGATGCCAAAACTAATAGATCACTATGTGTATAAATGAGATTAATGAGTGGAATTTTTCGCACTTATCAATCAAACTATATAGATACATTCACCTGTTTACTACTGATCATATGTATTAACAAGAATATCATCATAGACTACTGTCAATCAGATTGCAGAATCTTATCAGAAGAAAACTTGAATGTATATCATCAACAATTGTTCTCTGTTAATGAGCAGAGAAAAGAAATCAATTATTGATAAAGGTTACTCTGAATTGAAAAACAGTATTTTCTTGTTGTGACACTTCTTGGACAATGATTATGAAACGGTGTATATATATGCACGTGTATAAATTTAAAAAGACGTTTTACGTCAAAACAATAGACATCTATATCAATGTCTGCTAGCTAGAACACAAGATAAAAGAATGCATATTTTCGTTATTCGACTCCCGTTAGCAGTCTTTTATTATTACTTTTTATTATTAATATATTTTACATTCTAAAGGATAAAACACACGGACACACAAATTTTGTCAAAACAAGAAAAGAAAAGAGTTGTCTTTTATTTATATGAAGTCGGTGGTGTCAATGGTAAACCATAAGAAGATGCATAATATGGTGTCGTAACAGCAAAATTACTTGTCGGTGTGTAAGGAAAGCTATTAAAAAATGATGAATAATTGTTTGCTGTATTGTTAACGGTTGCATTTGGATGATGATGATTATGTTGATTATGATAATGATGAGTATGTGTAAATGCACTTGAAATATCTCCATTTGTCGTTGGATTTGATACAATATGATTTCCTCCTGTATATGGTGATTTCATAGCCGATTCAAATTGATGTTGAAATGTTGAATGATAAGCAACATTAGGATAGAGATAACGATGATGATATGATGATGCTACTGCCGACTGATCATATGATGACCATGTTGGTGGTTCAATTTTACATATTGAGTCTGATGACGATGAAACAACTGAAGGAATATTAATTGGCGAAAGATCATGTTTATTCATTAATGCTATTGATGATGATGATGATGATGGAATAGGTGGAGGAGAATTCGAATCACTATTTTCACTACTTCCACCACCACCGCCTATACTTCCATTACTTGGTTGTGATAATGGACCAATTTTGTTTCGTAAAATACGTGAAATTGATGACACTGAAGGAACATTGAATTTATCGCATACATTATCTAATAATAATTTTTCTCGTATTTCCCACGCAAACATTCCTGGATCTTTAACTTTATAATCACGTATACGACCTACAACACGTGGTGTTGTTACGCGTGGTTTACTTCCACCTATGGCACCTGGTAATACGGAACCTCCAACAAAAGAAAAAGCAAGACAGAAATAGAGAAAATAACCGTTGACTAAAATGAAAATTTACCTGTTTCATGATAACGTGCAAGAATTTTACTAACACATCCATGTGATACTTTTAATTGACGACTAATATCACATGGTCGTACTCCTATGTTAGCCATGTCAACAATACGTAAACGAATCGGTGTTGGTAATGGTCGTCCATTAACGAATACACCACCAAGTTGATTAACTTCTCCGTAGCTTTGATTTGAATTGCTGTCATTAAATGAATAGTCTATTGAAACAAAAATACAAAAAAATTATTTTTCATAAAAATATAAAACTTATTTAAATTTTCCCCATTTTTGTTTTACTATTCGTGTTTTATCGTCAAGACTATAAAATATTCTCCGGAAGCACGTAGTTGTCATCATCATCGATCACATGTGCACGCACACAGTGGGAGCATCTCATTTTACAAACTCAACGTATCCGAAATGAGTCGAAGATGATTATTATCATTCAGCAAGATATGTATGTAGATTGATCATCGATCATTTTCTTTTCTAGTCTGATGAGTTGATGACATTATTTCCTTCGGATCGTATTTGGATTGGTTAAATACGAAAAATGAGATGTAACTTTTGTTTTGTTTATACTCGATAGCATATTTATTTACAAGAGTAGATGATAACTCACTGTCAAAATATTGTTAATTGTCATTAGACATGTTCTAAGAAACTATAACTAAAACAAAACAAAACAAAAAGATCTAACGATTAACTTATTAGAATGCCAACTGGTCTAGAAGCAAGTGTTTCTGTCTATTTAGTAACATTTCATATTGATAAAAGACATGAGGAAAAACTCTACGGATATCGTCATCTTACTTGTCAAATATGATGTGTTCTTCTGATAAAAAAGTAGTCGAAAACTAGATTGACAAATCGAATTGTCTCTCTTTTTATTTTTGTATACTATTCTTTGTCTTTTCTTTTTATCTCGTTCTCGTAGTGGATATTTGCAAAAAAAAAACCAAACTCAACAGTCATAGATGTAAATGTTCTAGTGTGTCACTGCATCAATATATACGAAAAAAGAAAATGATGAAACATTTTCGCTATCTCGTGCATACAATCGTCATTCATCTGTAGACAATTTACATACCCATTGCAATCGTTGTATGTTCGTTGATGTAGACAAGATGCAGGTAGGTTGATCTAGTTTGGCTATGCTCGATGTCTCGTGCTTGTATGCTGGGTTCGATTAATTCACGGTTCGATTCGGTTTTTCCGTTGCACTTGGTTTCACTCGAATTCACCTTAGTGCCGCTCGCTTTCAATTATATTTGCAGCGTAGCTTTTCTTTTTCTATCATTCGAGCTATCGATCTCTTCCTCTCTTCCTCTCTCTCTTAGCTTATATCTTTTTTTAGGTTTGCATTAACACTTATTTCTCTCGTTTTATCTCTCGCTCTGTGTTCTCGTCTTTTTGTACACTATCGAGTATCAACCATTAAGAGTTTTAGTTCTCTTACATGACACGTAAACGATTTTCTCTCTTCTTCTTCTTCTTCTTTTTCTTATTCGTCTCCGGTTGGCTTTTATTTTTTATGCCCGATGTTAGAGCTTATCATGAGCAGAAGAAGAAGAAAAAAAGAGGAGATGAATCGCTCGTTCCCTTGTATACAGATACATATATATTTTGACCAATAAGCATGCAAATGAAATGCAAGAAAAGAGCAATCGATGAACAGAAGGAACGAATGAAAAGATTGAGTCGGAAGAAAAAGAGTCTACAATAAATTTATTCATTGATACTGTGATCTTTCCATTTATTGGATTATATCGTTGAAAAAACATTCATAGAAATAGAAAAAATATCTTTTGATTGATATTAAAAATACAAATACTGAAGAAAACCTTACGTCAAATACCGACTTCTAAGCTTTTTCAAACAGATACATTTAAAAACAACCTGAATTATTAATTTCAACTGGTAGAGCCTAACAAAGATTGCAGCACATCTTTAGTGATTTTTTGAAACTTAGTTGAAATAACCTTTTCAGCTATATACGCTTAATATGACGTTAAACAACCATGAATCGATACGAAGTTGAAACACTGCCTAGATTTCAATTCATTTCTGCGTGCATAAGAATATACAATCATTCAAACTAAATTTGTGATTGACAATATAGACTTTTGAATGAACAGATGCTTTTCAAACAGCTAAGATTATCAGATCGTGTATAAAAACGATTACTTCTAAAAGAATTCAGATAAAAAAGATTACAATAATGTTGCTAGAATTAATTGCCGAAGAAGATTCTACGCTAACGAATCGTAAACATTCGAGAATATCTTGATAGCAAATGATGTTACAATCATGTTGAGAATTCGGTAGATTTGTCTTTACATTTGATTATCATAGACTGTCTTTGGACATTTCATGAAAGGCAAAAACAAAATAACCAGTCTATCAATGCCGTTGATCGACTCTCTCACAAACCTTGTATACATGAATATGTATATATTGGCCGAAAGAGTATATAATGTGATGAAGACGATCAAATATCATTTACTAGTTACCATACGGTACTTTGCAACACATACTGCAAGAGAACAAATTGAGTCGATGACATTTGAAGAGACACACCGCTTTTACAGTATCATTATTTTCTCTTTCTCAATCTTTTTTCCCCTCATATTCATTGTTGATATTTAGTTATAGTGGCAGACAAGCGAAACGTCATTATTTTTGCTTGCCATCCACGCGTATATCTCTTCATTAGAGAATTTTTATAAAAAGCCAGCTGGATACATGTGGTACATTTTCTTTCGTTTTCACTCTCTTCAAAAAATGATTTTATTTTTTGTCTATTTTAATTTGAGCTTTTGATCTCGAAAATTGAGTAGGTATTTATATATGTGTATGCATGTACGTAGATAGACTTTCTCACTTGATAGAAAATGTCAAAATAACACTTGTTCTCTCTTCGTCTCAAGATAAATGTGTTGTGAAGAAGACACGTGTTGAAAACATCAATGTATCGATCGTTATTGATTAATAAGAGAAAGATGAGCTGTTTCTTTGGACTTTTTTTTTGCATTGTTAATGCCGACGCCGTTACGAAATTTAAGTCGGCAAACGGTTAAATATTTAGAAAAAAAAAATTCAAATGATCATCATTTGATCGACAAGGGATTTATATGAAAAGAAATCATCAATGAATGTGAATGAAATCAGATGTGTATATAATTTTCTTTTTCTTTTCTTTTTGAAATATCTGACGCAAACAAATTGATAATGCTTAAATCATCAACTAGAAGAAAAGAAGATTTGACTTGCAAAACAAAACAATATTATTTAGTACAAAATAAATTAGGATATATTGTTCATTGTTTTCACACTGTGTCTCTAATGGAACAATAAATAATAATGCGCGGCGTGTAAACTATGAAGTGATAGTGTGAAATAGATAGATACATTTCTCATCGTCACTTTGCAACTGACTCATGGCTTCTATCAATCGTGAACAACGCTAATGATTTGTTCGTCCCGACAAACAAAACACGTTTGTCGGCATGTCGAATTAGGATACAGTCGGCACCTTTCTCTTCACTTTTTTTTTCGATTCAATAATATTGATATGGATATATAACGATCTAGTAATTTGTGTTCTTCGCTGTATCCAATTACACGAGAAAATAAGCAACCAACTATTCTTGTTCCGGGTCAAACACAATCGGCAGCCCTCGGGCTGATAGTTTCAGAAGAAAGTAAGATTATCTGTAAGATGATGAAAGAAAGACGCGACTGTGCTCGTTGTCTAGTCGTATTCAATGTAAACTTTGATTGGTTTTTGTGTATGTATAAAAACGAGAAAAAGAGAAAACGACACTAAGTTGCAAATGAGCCATTTGACAATAAACATCCGTAAAAATGATGATAAATATGTTCGAATCTTTATTTGGAACGATCAATGGATCATACGGATTGTGCTATTGTTATATATGATTGTAAGCATGCATGTGTATGTTTGCAAGCAATCTCTCATCCTATATATATATGTAACTCGATTAACAAGATGAATGGGTCATATCATCAAGAATTTTGTAAACAAATAATAGTACGGAAGAATTAAGGAAAATAGCAACCGGTGCAAGCAACGGCATGACGCTCGATTATCATTATTTAATGGCACATGTTCTACAAGACAAGGAAAAGTTAAATCATTCTACAGTAATGATTATAGTATTTTTATGAGATAATTTGTTATTCTTAATGATTCTGACACTAGCCATAACTATTTTATTTATTGAAATTACACAATCGTCTTTGGCATTATTGATCAACTTTCTAGAAATACTTCTTAATGTGATATTGTTTTACTTTTTTTTGAATACATTTAAAATGATAGAAAATATATCGAGTTGCTCACACGAATAGTTCTCATCGTAAGAGTTCTTATTATAGAAAGCTATTTATACTAATGAAGATAAGACACGAAGAAAGGTGGAAGTATTGATGAACTGTTAATTTTAAAGGGTCTACCTCGATAAAGTGGTTTCCATGAAAACAGAAATATCCACGTGAGAAAAATATGATGAACATGTTATTTGAAATATAGATTAAAATTCATAAAATGGTTTTTAAATTCATACATCAACACATTTTCATTTGATTGATGATTTTTTTTTTAATAGGAAACATATTAATTGAACAGTTACATCTAATGTAAAATAAAGAAATCATGAGAAGTGTTTTTTTTAGATACTAGCTATTTTTTTTAGAATGCAAGTCACGTTGATGACAATCATCAACGAAATGTTTTATCGTCATCAAATCGGCGGTTAGTAATAAGGAAGAATTCGATAATCAAAGAATATGACAGGAATAATATTAAAAACTTTCTTTTCAAAATATATGTAGATGACGATGATTATCATATGATTTCTAAAACAAAAATATCCTTACAAAATCTATAGATAACAACTTGTACGGTGATATTGTTGAGAATGAATTTTGAATTAAAAATTGTGTTCATGAAGTTAAATTATTCAATAATGATTATGTTGTCTGTGCTGATACTGTTTTCTATTAAAATGATATAAATACCATTATGATTGTGAATGATCTGCTCAAATACGCATACATAAATCATCTACGTCTGCTTTAGGAGAAGAATTTTACCAGTTCTGGACTTTCCTTTTAATAATCGAATGTAATAAGTAAACCATAGAAATCTTATCAATGACAGTTAAGTACAATGGTTGTCTATAGACCTATTTTCTTTTTAGAACAAAGTTTTGCATGAGTTATCTAGGTAAAACTATTGGAAAAGCTTTTATAAACGGCAATCAAATTTTTCAATTTAACACCAAGTACTTACATGATTCAGTGAATACATAACTTTTCAAATATTTCACTAGTACTTTTCTGAAAAAAAAAGATATATTTTCTCTCTAAATTTTGTTTCTTTATTGAAAATTAAAAAAATTAATTTTATCAAAAATAATAGGAAAATATGATTTCACTTTCTATTATAATTCTGTCGAGTATATGTAGATTTATTGCCACCTCTCCCTCGATACGTTGTTCGTTGTTGCTGTTGATCATAGCGATTTGATGAAGCATAATCATTCGACGCTGAATTACTATTGTTTATCGGTGCAAATTGAGTTGTGGAATAGTTAGATCTATTATCACGTGGTCTCGTTGGTTCTTGTTGCTGGCGATTATTATAACCTCTAGCATCTTCGCTTCTGAAATCATTAGAGTTTGTTGACGACGAGGAAATAACTTTACACTGATAGCTATCAGGAATGACCTGCAACTGACGAAAATTTTGACTCCTATGAGAAAGCAAAAACTGATTTTAAGATATGAAGAAAACTAATCATAAATAGATGAATATGCAATATATCCTACCAATTAATAACAGTGCCGAAAGAGATTTTTTCAGCATCAAGACAATTTTCTATAATGACAATAAAATATGCTTCATTATCTCGTCTGTTCCGATCGTTTACAATAGATTGACACACATTTAATTCATTTTGAGAGATATTAAAGCGGGTATGATTTTCACTAAATGATCCACTAGTTCCTTTGACTTCAAAATAGCAATGTTTTGTTGTTGATCCTGAACCAGGAGCAAAGAGTTGTTGTGTATCTTGCAGTTCAAAATCATAACCAGCTGAATCATCTACATGACGTCTATATTGTGGATAAATAGCCAGACGTGATGACGAACGCCAGTTGTTTATCTGTGTTACGTTTATTGGACCATAAAGATTTTGTAGATAGACAAAAAAGAAATGTTCTGCATATTGACCAATACGAATTCGTTCGATCCCATCGACAATCAATGGATCTTTCCAAATCGTAGTCGTTTTCACATTTTGATGAAAATGATTCAATGTTTTCACTCGATTTCTATACATTTCATCGTCAGCAACTCGATTAGTTGCAATTGTAGTCATGGTAACTTTTTCAAGATCTTGTTCAATAGTACAATATTTTCCTATGGATATAATCATTGATTCAATAGAATGATGATCCGTCGGAAAGAGTAAATCAATATATGAATAGGTCGTTGAATCTGTACTAGCAACATTTGAAATGTGTTCAGAACGAAATGCTGTACATGTACTTATTTTTTGTTGAGCAATTGATTTAGCTTCGTCAAATGGTACATGCTTTCGTTTATGCAATAGAGTTGTTAAAGCATAAATTGCAATAATTGCTTTTGACGTATCATCTTTTACATAGCCAGTACAAAGAAATATTGTTTGATTAAATATCCAAAAAGGATAATCCCTACCTACCCTATACTTATTGATTTCATTTTCATTGTTTTCATCGATTGTGTCGATTATACATGAATCGGATAGAAGAAGAGTTACATTGGCATATTTGGCTGTGATTACTTCTATGTTTGGATCATTAAGAGTGTGACGAAATATGTCGCTTAATTGTTTGAGAGTAAACTCAAGATTATGATTTTCATGTGTCCATAGAATTTTACTACGCCGTTCAATATAATCAATACCAAACGATGCTACTACTAATGGACATGTACGAGCAATCAACGGTAAAATAAAATGACGTTTATCAACGTCTTGTGATAAATCATGAATAATTTTCGTTTCTAAACATGCGTAAATAATTGCATTAAATGTTTTTGTTATAATTCGTCGATTAATTGTAAGAAGACCGATTTTCTTTCGTTGCAATTGGATGCCAGTCAAGTTTTTTAATCGTTCTGATAAGGAATTACACGTAAAACTAAAACGCCATTCTAAATCTTCTCGACTACCGTATGTTGCTATTGGATGTTTATTTGTTACAATTGTACGATATAAATCAGTGTCTGACGAATTTTTTTGGACACATCTTAATATTAAACCTTCGAGATATTGATATAGAGTAATCATCATTTCCATACCATTCTCTGTTAGAGTTGTCGCACAATTGCCCAATGGAAAAAAATTATCTTTATCACGGCTTGCCAAATATATTGTAGTACAAATATGCTTAATATTTATTGTCGATGTGGATAAGCAACCTAGATAACAAAATAGATCTTTAAATTGCCAATAGATTTGATTAATTAATGGTGAAATTAGTTGTAGTTTAAGATATTTTGAAACAACTGCAGTACCATTGTGATGTTCTTCGTGATTCGATATAATAAAAAGATCGTTTAATGCATAGAAATTTTGTTGATCAGGAAAATACAATTGACACGATAGGAGTATAGCATTTGAATTCGATTCAGTATGTTGTTGGTTAACATACAATTGTAAATGACTTAACCATTTAATATACAAGTCAATATTTGTATTTTTTTCATTGCTTAATAATTGTAATATAGTTACACATGTACGAAGGTCATATTCAACACAAATGCCAAGATTTTTTGCTAATACATGACCATACGATGGAATAGTGATGCGTGGTAAAGATGGTAGATCATGAACAATTATTTCATCAAATGTAGCTGAAACACGACTTATTTGTTGTTCGACTTTTGAATTATCAATCATTGGAAATTGACTAAGACAATCTTTTGTATTTTGATTTTGATATGAAAGAATTAGTTCTCCTAGTCGAGCATATTTTTTATCGCTAAACATTGCTAATATTGGTAATAGTGGTAATTCCGTAATGGAATGAGCTTCTGGAAGATAAATTGATGCTCGTTGACAGCCCATTTCCAATAGAAAATATTCCCATTGAAGAATATCAAACAGATGATAATGAGAAATATTATGATAGGGAAACATAATGGTCGATGAACTTGTTGGATGCATAAAAGATCGAATATCGATTCCGAACAGTGAAGGTAATACTGCGTTTTGAATTGAAGTAAGACTTGATGTTCCCAGGACTGGTACAAGAAATGGAATAGATTTATCTAATCTTTCTACATGAACTTTTAAATAGGATAGATCTTCCCATATCTCTTCGATTAATTTAATATCGGAAGTATTAACTGCAGATGAAACGGTTAATTCTATATGATGCTGACGAATAATCTCAATCATTCGTTCTTCGGTAAGAAGTTGTACATGAGTTGATGCGAGAAGTGCAGTTCTTTCTGATTTCGATGAATAATGTAAAAGTGTAAGTTGTCTTTTCCACATTCGCAATTGCGGATGATCACTAATGAAGAGAAGTAAATTTTTATTTGTTAAATATTGTCTTTGATGATCATTTTCGAGGAGAAAAATTGATATTTCTAAGATATTATTAGCAATTTCCGATGGCTTGATTTGAGTTAAATGATAAAAAAGTTGACACCACCATTGTTCATCTTGTTTTTGAGCCCATAATCGAAATTGTTGACGAAATTCATCTACAGATGTTTCATCTCGACGTGGAAAACAATTTAAAATATCTATAATTGTTACTGATTGAACTTGAAAAGATTTTAAACGTTCCAATGTAAAAAATGAATTTTCTGGATCGACCACATAAATATTAGCACAATTATCTAATTGTTCATTGGATACAAGTGAGGCTAAATCTTTATTTAAATAACGAATCTTTTTACCTAAACATATGTATTATTAATAATAATTTTAGAATGCAAATGCAATATATTCACTTACCTTTTTCAATATCAAATAATATTGAAAGATGTCTAGTTATTAATTCATCAATATTATCAATCATGACGTGCCACCATGATGAATTTTTTCCTAGATGTGTATTTGATGTTGGACAGAATCGGTTACTATCTTGTCTTAAATCTGTATCATTGAGTAAGAGATAGACAAAAAGTGCTGATAGATGATCACGAATAAATGTATTGAATCGGACGTTTTCTCGGACATTTTCTCGATTAGTAACCAATTGAAAATCAGCATTGAATAAAAAATTAAAACCAAGATCACAAACAGGTAAACCTGTATAAACTGTACTTGTTAAATTATAATTATGTTCGCAAGGAAATGCAATAATAAGTCGTGTTATTGGAGAGCCTCGCTGTTCAATTGAGTTTGGTACATCGATGTAGCAAGTATACACACGAAATGTATTGTATCCTACTGTCGTATGTAATCGAATAATAGATCCTGTAAGATTAAGAAATGTAAAATCTTCAAATATTACATTTGCTTGTTCTGCTAATTTTGTTGGGCCGATGATTTGTTTTTCGATCGTTGTTACTTTATTGTCTCTTTGATCAACAATTTCAAGTTTTTTCAATTGACGCATATTAAGTAAAATACATGGATCTACAGCTTTGATAACTTGGTCAAGAAAAATTTTAGCTTCAGCTGTATAAGCTTGTAATTTGAGTGGTAAATAAAGATGAGTATGTTGTGCGGCTGTGGTAATGTGATTAGATATACACTTTGGAATATCTTGATCTGTTATCCATAATGGAGTTATATATGACATAGCATCAATACCTGGTACTTGAAAATGAAATTGCCAAGCATGTGAAATAAGCATGGGCTGATTTGAAGCAGCAAACACAGATTTAAAACCGACACCTTTTTCACCAATGTGTTCTTGTTTTTCACTTGTCTTCGTAGTTACAGCTAAACTACAAATAGCTAATACATCTTTTGCTCGAAGACCTTTCTCATTGTTTGATAAAAGTATATAAGTATGATTAAGTTCAATACGTAAACATGGCATAACTGTGGCATCGTAAAAGTTATCTTCAGCATTCTATGAATAGAAAAAACAACAACAACAACAACAATTGAGCGAATGAGAATAAACAAAGATAATAACCTGAATGAGTTCATGTAAAAAATGTACAGGTGAACTATAGAGATCAGAACCAAGATGTTTCAATGAGCCGCAAATAGATTTTCTCATATCATTATCATTGAATGTTGTTCGTCGATGATAAATTTCTCGAATAAATTTTTCTGCTTGTTCACTAGTGGCTTCATGTGGCGCTCGATTTTCTAATTCATCTATCGTATTATTTTGATTACAGATATCAACGGCCGTTGCCGTTGATATCTGTTTTAATTCAATAGTTTTATTAGTCATTGGCACTTGTTTAAGATTATCGATTTCTTGAGACATTCTTGTATTCTCTTTTCTAAATTGATCTCTCTCTAATTGAGTTCGTTGCAATTCATTTCTTAATTTCAATAGTTCCTCATTCAGTAAGGTTTGTTCATGTTTAAGTTGTTTAAAATCATGTTGAAGTTCAAGAATCTCCAATTTTTTCCATTCATCATTAAATAATGTTTGAATATGTTCTTGTTGCGCAGATTTTTCATCAAGTAAACCTATTTTTTGGATTTTTTTATTCAAGTCAAAATATGATGAAATTAAATTTTTCGAAAGATTTAAAGGAGCAAATGCGTCAACACTCTGTTCAATTGCTTCAACTGTACATGTTTGCATTTCTTCACTATCTTCTGAATTATCTTCTTGTTTATCTTGTTCGCATTTTGATTGAACCAGTTGCACATAGAAACGAATGCACGTATTGATAATATCTTCATCAATATTGCTTGTTTTGAGCAAACCTAGAATAGCTCTGGGTATAGTTAGTAATAAAGCATTTTCATTTTGTAATGCCAAACTAACTAATGGTTTTCCGTGAAGAAGAATGGGCATTAAAAGAGCACATATTTCACTTACAAGAAACAAACTTGAACAAAGTCTATTTTTGCCATGACTAATACAAGCAATGCGAGGCTCAACTAAAACATTCATAACTTCAACGAAGCTATCGACATCGTCTACTGTCACTTGTATACAATGATCTGCTGAACCATAAAATAACGATGCTAAACTGCGTATAAACGATCGTTCAACGAGAATGGTAGCATGACGAAAACAACAGCGTTCTGCAATATGTAGCGTGGATTTTTCTTCAGTTGATCTGATAGCGAAGAAAAGAATTAACTTATTGTTGATATATTACAATAGATAATTGTACTCACTTAGAATCATCGGGATTTTCTTCTTCTTCGTCTTCTTCTCGCCATAAGATATTAAGAGTTTGATATGGAGATAAAATCCATTTGATTGCATCTAAAATTTTGCGCGCTGTTAAGGCATCATGAGTTAAATAAGTAATTGCATATTTATGTTCGTTTTGATCACCATTTAGAATAGTTTTGCAAAGACGAAGACCAGCTAAGGTTAATGGATAGTGTCGTTGATTGACTAGTAATAAACTCAATGTGTATATTTCAGGAGTATGATTAAATAATTCATGCCGAAAGAAAAAATGAGAACCTAATACGCATATAACTAAAATGATAGCATAGATAAGGGGTGTTAGAGTATCATCATTATTATTTCTAAGTAAATGCAGAGCATAGTGAACTAATTGAGCAGCAATTGTATTTGTATGTTTTGTACCATGGTTATTAAATCCAAGGGTCATTTGTCTTCTATAAACGCGTAGTTCTTCGTCGTTCATACGTTTGAAGTCGTCAAGAACAATACGAACGATTTGACGAGCAGCATTTGTAGCTGTAGCTGAATTCTGAAGGTCGTTAAAAATTGGTTCTAATCGATTCGAGACAATTCGATGGTAAGAACCTTGTAAATTTTGTCGAATATCACGTATGTCACGTACCGTTCGTCGGGATGGTAATAGTAGTTTTGCCATATCAAAACGAAGTTTGTCATTATTTGCTCCATACTTTGATGATTCATTACGGAAAATACCTTGCAACAATGTCTGAAGCGTACTATCAGTTGAGACAATTTGTTCTTCAACAAGTAATGTATTTTCTTGAAGATATTTTGATGAATTCAATAATGAAAAGAAACTCTTTAGTCGATGATCGTACTCAGGATAAGTATGTGATTGATAATCTTGAATCGATAGGCTTTGAAAAAGCCAATTTTGGAAGAGTCTTTCTTCGTTGACAAGAAAACAAAGTGTAGTAAACGTGAAACTTAATAATAATGGTTTGAAATTACTGAGTTCAATAAATATGTCTAGGAAGGCCGGTTCTAAACAAATTGATCCATGCAACATAATCCAACTTGATACTTTAGGTTTTTCTTTATTGGTTGGGTCTAATAGTTCAAGAATAGTTTTTCGGAATGTATCCAGTTGTGAAAGATTTGATATATCATCAATATCAATTGGTATTGTATTGAATCCATTACAACATCTATGTGTGGCAGTTGATGTCGATTGGTCGGATAGATGTTTATTAATATTAAATATTCGATCACTAAGACTAATCAATGTTTCATAACTTGTCAGACAAGCATCATTTGTGTATGAAGATGTATCTGAATAATTTGAAAGTAAATATTCGATACGATCATACACCAAGCTGTGCGGTACGCCTGTTGTGATGATAAAATTTATTTGACCTGGAGGTTTTCCCAGAAGTTTGCAGCATGAACAAATAGATTCTGCCATAGTCTTTATCTAAAATGGTGTCTATTTTAAATACAAAAAACTTTTACAATAACTGGTTCGTGTTCTAGTTTTCTCTGAAAGTACAGCCTATCACATACATATTCTCAGGTCAGAAATGACAGCCTTCTTCGACAGAAAAAACATTAGAAATCTATGCAGCTTAAAAGCAGTTACTCATATCAGAATCTTTTCGGAACTTTCCGAAGTCTAGAATAACTGATCTCGTTTATTCAGAAAGATATAAAAGAAAAATTATTCTTCAAATATTAATAGAACTTAATACAACTGAATTGCCAACATGAACTCGAAACTGATATACCTTACTTCAAAAGCCTTGCAATGTAAACACTGAGTTTTCGATTGTTCATAATTTTGAGAACTAGAGAGCCTGTATGATATCAGCTACTCAGGCGAATGAATCCGATCGGATCTTATAAAATCCGACGAGCCGACAAAGTCCCATGAGATTCCGGGTTGAGGAACTACTAACGGATTCCTAGTGTTGGAATCCGGTGAACATCCGATCAAATCCAACAGCCGAATTCGATAGAAATTTTAGAAGTCGGATTCCGACGAGGTCCTACAGAAATCTGTCGGGTTTTCACTAGTTCCTGCAAGAATCGATCGGATTCCAACACTAGAGATCCGTGAGTGGGTCCGCAACCCGGATTTGCTTAGAATCCTGCAGGAACCGGTCGAAATCCGATCGAGTTTGGTTGGATCCAGGTATCGGATTGTTCGTTCTGGGTAGTAACAGTATGAATCCCTTAAAATCAGCCTTCACAGAATAATTTAATATTAATTCAAGCAATTTATTTAGCCGAAAATTCAATCCATATTTAACTTTTTTTAGAGAAAAAAGACATTTTTTGCATCAATTAAATCAAACGCTTTATATACTTACTCGAATGATGAATCTACTTAATCAAGTAAACTTATAAACATGATTAGAAAGGTTTGAGTTAATGAACTATGAATTAGAATAAAACTTTGCATACGCAAAGAGAAAGAACTAGTTCTGAGAAATTCTTTGACAAAGTAGATAATTCTGATTAATAGTGAGACGTGGCCCTATTATGAAATTCTAGAATTCTAGAATTTTAGAATAAGATCACTGCTGCAGCACTTTGTCTGCGATCACATAGTATCATTCAAACACAGATGTCATAATACCTTTACACTCGGTATCGAGAGTTTTACGTCACAATACCCTACACAGCAATAATTTATGGAGTATCCATTCTTAGTGCATCTACAATCTGATGTAACCACATTAAGGGTATCCACTTTTGGGTATCCACATTTGGGTATCCACATTTGGGTATCCACATTTGGATATCGACATTTATGTATANACACTTAATGTGGATACCCAAATTCGGATACCCAAAAGTGGATGCACCTAATGTGGATAGTGTAGTGTGTTTGTGCTAATAAGTCGTTACCGGGTGTAAGGATATTATGACATCACTCCATTCAAAATGGAGATCATTGGGCGAAATGCTTTATGCCCTGACTGAGGAAGCAGTACTCCCAAAAGTTTAAACTAGTCACGAAAAGTTTTGGAAATTATCTATAGTCATTCTACACCCACACTCTCCGTACATGTGATACAGTACTGCCTGAGGGTAAGGAAGAATAATTAAATAGAAAAAAATACTCGTCGATATAGAGAAAACATCACTTAGAACCTACATCTACCTTTGCGTTCATGAAGAAACATTTACTACAGAAATACCCATTGACAAATTAATGGTATGACTCATATATTATCCAATAGAATGAAAAAATTATATTTTTGGTTAGTGACATCTTTCATTTTTTCCCATATCTTACTTTCTCGGTATTCTGCAAACTCAAATTTCTAGGTCAACCATGCTTGCATATTTTCTTGCAGTTAAATATCTCTTCAAAAAACAGCAGCATGCCTAGATATCATGACTAGTAAAGTAATAAACAAAACTAAAAAGAAATATCAAGCTTACATATCGAACAGCTCCAAATCTTCAATTGTGGTCAACGGTAGTAACATCGATGCATTGGTAATTATTTAAAGAGCATCAGGACTCCTTGTACGAATTGAGTTTGTAAGAATGTTATCTATAGGATATAGAAGATCTCCTTTCTAATCAATACGTTTCATTACACTATCCAACACTAACGTTGTTCGCATTGATACAAGTCGTCAAACGATCATTTGTCACAAACTTTTTGTTCTATTTAACTTTTTAGCTTACTCTCATCATTTTTTGCAAAAGTATGTAAGGTACAATATATTTCGCACGCTTTTGATCAAAGCCTATGTTTTTTTGCTAGTCAAACTCAGAGACAAGAACTTCGCTAAATTAAATGCAACTCAGTAATCATCATTCAACAATTGAAAGTAATAGAAACCGTTATTTTCACTCAATGGTCACCGTTGAAAATAACGGTGCTCGATAGAGAATTACATTATGAATCTATCCCAATCAATCAAAGTGCCATCATAAATCCAAGAGTGGATGTCAATAAGAAGGTCTCAAACTGCCTACTCCCTTTTTCTACGTGCCCACTTGAAATCTCTCCTTTGTTTGATAAATCATTTTTAGTCTCAATGGACAAGAATGACGTACTATCAGTTTGAAAAAAAAAAATTATAAGAAACGAAAAATTGACTTCAAAATTTTCTGTGATAGTTATAAAATTTATCCTGAAATTATTCTCTATACAACAAACAGTTTTCCACTTGTAGTCTTGACAAAACTTCTGGAATTTTCTCTTTAATCTATCTCATCATGCACTTTTATATGAGTGTCCAAATTTTCGTAGAAATCATTTCGAATTTCTAACATTAGTTTATTCTTGGAGAAACAAAAAAAAATTATCTTGCCATATAAAAAATTACAGATATCACAATCGTTATTTTTACGAAATAAAGTCATTACGTTGCTTCGGTATTGATGATGTTCCATTATTAAATTTGAGATTTTCTCTTTTCTCTTTCATTCTTCTATTTTGAAACCTAATCAAATATTCAAAGAAAAAACAATCGATTTAGAAGTTCTTGTTTTTTTTTTCATTTTTAAATAAATCTCCTACCAAATTTTAACTTGTCGATCGGTCAGCTGAATTCCACCAGCAATTTCTGATCGTCGCTTACGTGTTAGATATTGGCTGAAACGATATTCTTTTTCTAATTCGAATGTCTGGGCACGTGTATAAACTTGTCGATGTTTCCGTCGAATTTGATCTCCTAAAGCAAACAAAAGAAAAAAAAACGATTATTTACTTTTCCAAAAGCAATTGATTCGTTTTTATAACAGCTCATTTTTGCTGACTTTTTCTTTTTGAACCTACCTTTCATCCATTCATATACATGATTTTTTTCAGTTGTTGATGCTGTCTCGTCAATTTCTCTTTTAAAAACTTTTGCTTGCGAAGATGTGGACTGTGGATTATGAGACGAAAGCGGCAATTCATAAACGGGAGGTAATCGGGGTTGATTTTGCAAAAGAAGTATATTAGATTCTTGGACAAACGGCTGAGAAGATTGCATATCGTATATAGATGAGCCATATCCAAAAGGTGGTTGTTGTGTAGGATGATAAACATAAGCAGGTGCAGACTGAAAGTCAGCTTTTTGATGGTCATAAAAACAATCGGTAGGATCTGATTGATAGTAATGTAAGTTGCCTAATGGTTGTGTAGGTTGAAGCGAATGATGATCGTAATAATCGTTAGGCGTTGGTGAGAAAAGATAATTTACAGCGGACGTCGTACCGTCCATTTTTTTAATGCGATCGTTGAAATAGGGAAAAAACAAACGTTAGTCAATAAATATCACTTTTTAACTACCGTTTTGAGTAGCAACTAACAAACTCTTATTGTCGTTATAGCAAACAGAAAGAACATATTGAGGAATGATGGCTGCTAGAGAGAACACTTGAGATTTTCATATGATTAATTTTCTATGTGTATAAATGATAAGAGAAAGAAATTTGATGAATAAAAGAAATATCATTGGTCAGCTATCTCGTTTTTCTTTTCTGTTGGCTCACATAAATCATATAACATCAGGTAAATCATTTCATATTTGCTTCTCTCCTTCTCGCTTTCGATTCTCATTCGACATATTAGCTAATGCCTATTACAATATCTACTGATAGTACAATGTCATAAAATATATCGAACTCGAACTATGTAAATTTATTCTAAATGAAAACAGTTTAGTTGTCTTTCTCTAGAAAAACAATATTTAAAAAAAACAGAGTTAGAAAATAGGAAAGGAGTATTGCACAGAGAGAAAAGGACGTATGGCGGAACAGATCATAGAAAATTGATAAGCAATAACCAATGATAATTTATGTTTGCTCAGCACACACTATATTCGCTCGTAAATGTGTCTGTCGACATTGATTCGTAACGGTTTCACACGTAATATTATTCGTTTTTGGCCATCTGTTGGTCAGAATGATATTTCTTATTTTCATTGATACTTCAAAGTTTATTTAACGATCAATATTGTATGAAAAGAACAAAAAGAAAATTTTTTGATGTTTCGAAAGATATTCCGCCTAATGTTTCATTTGATTTTATTTAGTTCTTTTTTTTAATTAATTTTAGATAAGAAAAAGAGACTGAAACAGTAGTGTTGCACACGGATGAAGTCCGCTAATCAATAAGTAAGGTTTTATTGAATCTATAGTTTATGTTGTTTTTCTAATTTCGCATATTTCTTTTACATTGCATTACCTTCAAATAGAGTTCTACGTAGAATGAAGGAAAATTCAACTTAGTTTCAAATCTATTTGTCATCAAAGATACTGATAAAATTAAAAAGTTATCAAAATATTCAATGTAAAACTTTTTCGAATAAAAAAAAAGAAATAGCTACTCGTTGTATAAATAAGCGCTAAGAAATACAGTGAAGCGAAGAATGTTGATTTTCCTCATAGATTTTGAAGTCGACTAAAAAATAACGATGATTCAGAAAAATTATCACGCTCAAAAACACATTCAAATCTCTGACATCGAATAAGATATACTTCGAAGAAGCTAGAAGAAACTCACAAGCATATGTCATGCCCTATAAAGATCAAATCTATTTATTCCAGCGAAGTTTTTACTATTGATTCATCCAGCTACTCGACCTTAATTATGAATATAGAATGTAATGCAATCGAATTTGTCTCTTTGTTCGGATGCTTGTTTGCCAATATTTTCTCTATATTGGCTCAGTAAACGTTTTCAACCAGGCGATAATCACTTTCAACGCTGAACTTGCTTAAATTCAAGTTTTAAGAATTTCAGCAAATCCAAGATTTCTAACCAAATAAAAATAAATTCGTTGCTCGCACCAAATTCTTTTTCTCATCGTTGAGATAGAATGTGAAATCATTTAAAATATAATTTCTTGTTCAACTCATTCCCAAAAAAAAAACTGGAGAAAAAGTTTTGTCAGCGATGCAAATTTTATCCGTGTATCGACAAAACGGACTTCTATCAGTCAGATACGAGTATTATTTCAAAGCTTGTTAAGAAGAAAAATCAAGAACGAACATTAGACATAAGTCTATCCTTTATGTCTTACCAGTCAATACCAAATTATCTAAAAAATACGTTAGACAGAAATTATCTCAATAGTCATGTATCTTGATCAAGTGAAATCTTGCTGTAAATGGTTCTAACATAATTGGCAAATGGATCATTGTATTAGTTGAAATATATAAATTGCTCGTTCCGAAACTAACTGATCTCTTTACATCAATTTTGTCTTCAATCAAAGCTTCATATTAATTTCATTGTGAAAATGAGTGTTTGCGTTTGATCCACCGATGAATACTGTTGTAGAAAATAACACGAAGAAAAGACTAGTCGGAAATCAACATTAGATTATACGTCAGGTAAAATACTGAAATCAAGGTGATCATCCTTTTATTCAATGTAAGTACTTAGACATACATTAGAATTTCAAGTGTTTGATAAGAAAATGAATGAGATTATTCAATACAGAAATTTTTCCAACCATGAATATTTTCCAACATTTATCATAATGATTACTGGAAGTCAGATTTCACTAAAATGCACGTTCCATTTCAAATATGAATACAAGCCTTTTATTGACATCTCGCTTACGTTAGAACACTTTAAAATTATATTCTTTCAACTTGAACAAATTAACAATTCAATATTACTTTTGCACTTCGATTTCCGAAATACTTTCCATATTGTACTGTGAAACATTGACAGGAAATCGAATAAAAAATAGTAATTCTATACTTTTTCTTTTCTTTTGACGCAAAAAATAAAACCAAAGAACCAAAACAACTATAAAGAAAAATTTTCTTCACTTCGATAAAATTTTATTAAGTGGTTCCATAAATTTTTTTTCAAAACTCATTGTACTAAATCGATCAACACTTTCACGTGCACGTTCACGTATTTTTTTTCTCTCTTCAATTGTCATTTCTAATATTAGACGCATCGCAGTTGCATACGAATCAATATCAGAAGCAAGAAAACCAGTTTGACCTTCATCAATAATATCCATTTTTGGACCACCAGATTTATGTGCAAGAACAATAGTACCAGCAGCCATCATTTCTACAATACCTAAAATTAGATAAAACAATTTATTCATTAAAAACGATTAATAAAATAAATTCATTCGTTAAACCTATTCCAAAATGTTCATTCCACATTGTATGTAATCCAATCATTGCTTTATTTAGATGATTTTTAAGTTCCGAAAAATTAATATTTAGTTTAAATTCGACTTCTTCATTCATATTTAAATTCTCAACAAGTGTTCGCAATTTTTCAACACGTTGTTTATCATCTTCATGTCTTGCACTGCCAATCAATACTAATCGTAATTTTTGACGATGTTCAGGTAGTCTAAAAATCAAACAAATTTTGTAGGATTCATTATTGTTTAAATTTAAAAAAAATCAAATATACCTTTGTAAAAGTTCATGAAAAGATCGAATTTGTAATTCATGATCCTTTTCTGGTCGAAATTGTCCAATAGATACAATTGTTTTCATTATTTGTTCGTCATCATTAACTAATGGCATTAATAAAAATTTTTTAACATCACACGGTGGATAAACAAGATGAATTGAATTCAATGGTAATTTCCATATATGTTGAACATGTCCTTGTGTCCATGTTGAATTACAATATGCCATTTGAGCACATCGACCACACCAACCATAAAGATATGCAAATATTCGATAATAGATTAATTTTATTTGACTAACATTTGAACTATTAGCTATTAACCGACGATTATTGTAAGTTGGTCGACGTTCTTTCACTTGTTCAAGCATATCTGTACTTATTGTTGGATAATGTACATAGGCAAAAATTGGTATCGATGCTAAATAATAAAATATTGGATATGTAAATGAATAACCCATTGAATCAATATAAATATCAGGTATAAAACGTATTAATGCTTCTAAACCTAAAATCATTGAACCAACACTTTGTCCTAATAACGTAAACATTTTATAATATTTTGCTTCGACAAAAAAACGAGTTCGAAGGTAAACAAATGTTATTGACGATTCATAACTTTTTATATTCATATCAAAGCGTTCTTTAACACGATCGAGAATTTTCTCCGGTGTTGCATCTGTATCACCTGTATAAATAATTATTTGAATATCATTTTTATATTTTTTAAGAATCGATTCAATAGCAGTCCATAAAACTCGTTCACCACCACCTCCATCATTACAGTAAGGATGAAAAAAAGCAACACTTAAACGACTTTGTCGCTCATTGATTGTCCATGAACGACATTTTTTACGATACCAAGGTAAGAATATAAATTTTAAAATAGGAATTATCGCTAATGCCCATGCGAGTGTGGTTATTATAAACCAAATCATAAATGTTGCCAAACACAGATTTAAAAGAAAAAATGTAAATGCTGATAGAAGGATAAGAATAATCAGCACAATGCCGTATATAATAAATAATGTTTCTCCCAATGTTCGTTTTAAAGAAAATACCATATTTTATATTTTATATTTTTGATATTTGATCAATATTGTAAATACATTGAAATAAAATGATATCGACTTAGTTTACGTTACGTGTACGCTCTGTATGATATTACAGATGGCGCTGTAAAAACAAATAATCAACGTTTATATATATATATATATACATTAAAGGACAATAATACAGGATTTTATTTTCAACAAAATACATTCGCTAATTTTATTAATATTTCAATTACAATCTTCACCATGATTAATTTCATTGTTTGAAAATATGAACCAATTAGTATAGCTGCCAAAATTTCTTTGTCGTTCTATTCGGCTTGGCTTGTTTTTTTTTGTTCAGCAATATGGTTTGTACATGATTAAGCGTTCTCGTTTGTTTCTATTTAAGCGAAAAAGAATACGTGCGCGTATTATATTGCTTACCGCTTTTTCTTTTATTCATTCGCACTATAGTGATGTTCTTGTATTGCTGACGATTTCCACTGTCTCTCTTTTCAATGAGACTAGTTGATTGTTACATAATGGCATAGAAGACTGTTCGTTTCCTACTGAACGATTACTCGTATGTCATCTAGTTGATTCGGTGTTATTGTAAGAAGGAAAGAAAAATGAGACTTGACGGTTGCTTTACTCATCGCATTCTTGACAACATTATATCTCTACTGATAAACAAATCCGTTACATCAGCAATAAAATTCCTTTGATATTGATCGAATGAACCTTACGTTATTGCATAAAAAAAATATAGCTTGAATCTTGTTTGTCTTGTTTCTTTCTACCGAATATGTTATATAGTTTTTTTTCTTCTTCATTTGTACTCACTTCAGAATTGATTTCATTTTTTCTTCTTCTATCGGCAACATCTGAATTCAATCTACTCTCGTGTTTTAAGTTATGTGTCAGACGATGCTCAGTAATGTCCATCTGGTACCATAGCATAGATAGACAGACAGACGATAATCTTTGCATACTATCCGCTAGGGCATTATTATTGATGGATCGACCTGAAATAATATTACAATACTAGCTGCTGATGCCACAAGTGCTACTCATTATATTTTTCATGTGTTTCTCTATGTTTGACTTTAGTCTTTTATGTTAAAATTGAAAACTAATTGAGATCATCATAATTAAGAAAAAAGTATCCGTTAATGACGAACCTATTCGTATTTAACATATATTCAATACAATTTCCGTTTGTCGCATATTGATAATTTTGTATATCCTCTCACATCGCCTCTCTTCTCTTCTCGTCACTCCATCAAACAGTGTTGTTCTGTATTTTGACCCCGCCCGGAGGTATTGCCCTCGATCGTCTTTTTTTTCTCTATTCTCCTCGATGTTCGTCGTTCAATGTTTCTACATCCTTCTATATTCTGTTGTCCATTGGAGAATACAATCAATGAGAAGGAAAAAAAAATTGCCTTCTTCGTGTCCCATTCTTACATTGAATGAGGGTGTCCCTTTTCTGTTAAAGAAGGAAGACCATTTCTTTGGCTTTGCTCTAAGATAATTTCATTCCGTCAGTCATACGATGTCGCATGTATTTTTGTAAATTCTCATTTTAGATGAAAAAGCAACATTGAATGAACTATCGAACATCATTATGTTGATAGAATTAAATCAATGGTCGATATCATGTGAGTATATGCATAGATTGATACGTGTTTCGTGTTTTAAATCGTATGATTGAATTTAATTCTTATTTTTGTCACTTCAACGCGCAGACAATAATCGCTCGTCTCAAGATGGTCACTATTGATAAAAAGACAAAAAGAGTCATTTATTCTTTTTTTTTTTAAATTTCTAATCTAATCATGAGAATGGTGACCGTATTATTATTTTGGATTGAATTTTGATAAAATTGAACTGAAATATTTTCCCCTTTTTGATGATGAGGATGTATGCATTCCCATGTCTGATGTGGTCCGTAGGCATATTTGTCCAATGTATGTATGTATATGATGATGTTAGTGTCTCTAGCTTATCAATCGATAGATGAAAACAGCCGATATAAACATACATATGCAGGAAAGAAATGAGCATGTTTACGTGACACATGAAAAAGAATGAATGCTCAGATGTTTGATTTTTATTGAACTCATTTTTTTTCTATTTGCTCAAAAAATTGATAAATGCTTTTTTTTGTCAAATATCCATAAAATTAGTTTATGTCATTTTCATCTATAAGAAAAATTAGTAGCGTAGGAAGGAATTAATTATTGATATTCTTACTTCAATGATAAATATTGACAGAAACTAATAGTTAATTACTACGTGCAAAGAATAAAAATAATCTATTTGTCTGCAGCCATAGTTTGATTAATACCGTAGATAGTACATATATATATATATATATATATGTTTTTTATGATCAAAATCGCTTGCATGTATATATATATATATATATATATTGACGATTATGTAAGTGTATTTATATATTTTTAGTTTTATATTGTACAAACCTATGATGAATGCTTATATGAAATTATTCATTTTTTTAATTACTTTTTATTTATCGTCGATGCTATCGATTAAAATGGCACATGGTCAATCAATGTCATGTTCATGTAGTTTAGATGCAGCAGGTATGACAATGCTCTGTACTAATGTCCACTCACTGATTACTTATCAACAATGTATGCATGAGCAACTTAATGCACAATCAGATTTAAAATTAAGGCGTGGTGGTATTATAACAAATTTAACAATTGTTCATCACGAATTACGTAGCTTATCGAATGGTTTATTACAATTCTCCTATGGGCCTAATAATGTTTATCAATTGATTGATTTACGATATTTATATGTTACACATGGCAAATTACGACATATTGAAAATGGAGCTTTAGGGTTGATTGAACGCGCTCTTGAATATCTTGATTTATCAAATAATGAACTTCAACATATACCTCGAAGTGAGAATGATCAATATAGCAATCTTGTGTAAGTGTTTTTTGTTTTTGTTTTCTTCAAAAACGTCAGGCTTTTTTTTTAAATATAGAAAACTTGCCCTTTCGAATAATCAAATTCATCGTTTGGCACTAGCAGATATTCGAGCATATCCTCGTTTGCAACACCTTGATTTATCATCTAATCGTCTGCAATATGTTGATATGTTATTAGTTCATCATTTAAAAAATTTGAAACAATTATTTTTAAATTCAAATATGTTAAGAACGTTAACGAATAATATAACATTTCCAAATAACTTTCATTTAAAATTAAGTTCAAATACGTTAGAATGTGATTGTCGTCTTCGTTGGTTACGTAATGCATTGCATCGTGTTGAATATCCTATTTATCATGATGACCCACAATGTGAAACGCCTAAAGCATTAGCAGATAAAAAAATTGTTGCTCTACGTGATGAACAATTTGTTTGTGGACCGATCATATCGAAGCCTGATTTAACTGTACTTATTGCAACTACTGGTGAAGTTGCAACACTTCGATGTGATGTAAGTTGTTTACGATTTATTCTTATCGATCAAATAAATGTTTCTGTTATTTAAATAATACATTGTTGTACACAAATCCTTAACATCTATATTATATGATTAGCAAATGACTTTTTATCGTTGTTCTGTTGATAACATCCATTAGAAAGCTGAGATAACTATGATGTTTGCGTTTTTTTTTCCATAGAATTAATAATTTTATTGTTGTTCTTACAATAATCATGAGAATTATGTAGCTGTGATTTTTAGCTATTCTATTGAGATTCGACATAGACAAGACTAACATTTAGTTATGATTAGCAAAACCAATAGAGGAAAACAAGTCGTCCCAAATGAAACTAAATATGAAAAAAAAACTATATGATTTTAGGGGAATTATTTGTCAAGCTGTATCAATCAGAGTATAATCTAAGAAAGATACCAACTATTGGAATAAACGAATGTGATCTCATGTATTTTTACGTGAGAGTCTGTATTTAATCGTACAACTTATCATAGAATTGTTAATTCTTTTCTTTTTTTGTTCATATGACTAATTGCTTCTATCAGAACAATATGTGAGTTGATCTAAAAACCGATTAGCACTGTAGATTGTTTAGACATTGACAAATACTCGAGCCATTATTAAAGATAACAATAGGTTCAATCTTAATTTGTGGGCATGGAGAACAGCTTTGCTTCTTTTTTTTGTCTATACTTAAATACGATTTTTTAACTTCAGAAAATATTGAAAAACTAGATGGAACAATGCTCTGTTTCAAAGAGATTCTATTCATTTAGGATTAAAATGTGAGAAAATGAGTATCTGAATCATGCATTTAACTATGTATGTCCCAAGTTTTACTATCTTATAGAATACTATTTTTTACACCACTGAAAATATTTTTCTAAATAGAAGTGAAAAAAAAAGAATGCAATATCTTTCGTGTAGGTCTACTCTGATCCAGCACCTGATGTGTGGTGGACATATCAAAATAAAATTATCGGAAAGATTATATCAACTGTAAATGAACCTGATATTCATGCTGGTTCATATACAATACGTTTCTCATGTTTCTCATCTTATCCTGAATCATCGCCATCTTCAACATGTCTTAATAAAACAACAACATTAACAATATCTAATATTGCTACAGAACACAATGGAACATATAATTGTGTTGCTGCTATACGTAATCAAGGTCGTTCAGACAATGAGTATCTTTCATATGAATTGCGGGTTCGACGATTATCATCATTAACTGATAGTTCATTTCTTCTTTGGACTATTGGAATATTTCTATTATTATTTCTTTTAATTATCATGCTGCTTTGTGCATGTTGGGTAATACGCTGTCATCGTTCAAGTCGACTACAAGCGGAAAGAAATAAAGCATTATTATTTGATACAAATCATCATAATGGCATACTATTAACAAATGGAAATATATATAAAGAAAAAAATGATGAACAACATAGTTTTGTTACTAATGGCAGTTATGATCCATACGATATGATTGATTCAAGATCACAACTTGGTCCACCCATGTATAGTGAAGTACGATTGGTTGATTCAACACCATTGAGAAGTGTCGGTGGTGGGTCAATGTCATCATCCATACCATTACATGATACAGCAACACTTATGCGACGTCATCATCCACATGATACATATTATGATAGCTATAGATCTGATCGACAGCTTTATGAACAAGTATAAAGTTCAAAAAAAAATTTTTGTCTTTCTGCAAATTAATATTCTCATTTTTTTTGTCTATTTAAGGTTTATCGACCTTCACCCATGGAACCAATTATTGTTGATGAATTTGAAGATGAAATGATTTTTCCTACAGGCTATGAAGAAGATTATGAATATCGAGAAGATATTATGAAACCAAATCAAGCTGTTGATCCACGACGACAGCCTAAACAACAACTAACAAATCATGATCGAGCCAATGGAACCATTACTCTACCTTCTATAACATCACAACCTCCTCCAACTGTCAATGGCAATCATACATCCCATCAAAAATTAATTTTAACATCCAATACAAAACCATCTCATCAAATGGCTAATTCATCAAGTTTCGATTCGAACTATAAATTCGACAGATCTGAATCACAATATGCAGGTCTAGTTGAATCACAACTCTAGTAAATAAGAATGTATGTGCGTTGAACAGTGTTTCTTATTCATCTTCATAATAATGTATGAACGAATGTTCAATAATGCGTTTTTCTTTTTCTTTTTGAAAAATATTCATCTCTCTATTTCCTTTTGTGTGCCTATCGCAGATACAAATATCATGTGGTTTCTATCGATATGTGTCGATCAAGAATATTTTGTCAGATGTATATTTAGTCATCGACGATTTTCGTCTTTTTTTCTTCTTGTGTGTTTCCTCTATATTTTTCTTGTGTGCCCAATTTCTTTGTTCAATTCTTTAATTAATGGTCTGATGCATGTAGTTTTTTCTTCTTCTTCTTATTGTTGTTATCACTATTATTATTATTATTATTATTATTACTATTACTATTATTATTCCATTGAGTTCCTTTTTTCTCTTCTTTTCGGCCAAACACGTTATCAATACTAATATCGTATGAGTTAGTTAATTAGAAAGCTTTAAAGAAAATATCAACGATTTTGATATTTTATCCAAATGAATTTCAAAATTTATTTTCTATACAAGACTTTTCTATTCATAAAGTAATTTGAAACTTTTATTACGACGAGGCTCATATTCATTTAACAAAGCTATGGCTTCAAATCAATCCAGAATATTTATAATATGTATTTCTGCTAATAAGATTAACTCTACTTTAGAGTAATATCTTAGGTCTACTACATAGTTAAAGTTTTCGATTTAACTTTCAAAATTTGTTTTCTAGTACGCATTTATACTTCTTTTTTTGTGTGACTTGTTAATGAGCCTGTTCCTTTTTTTATTACTTGAATCTTATTTATCTAACCGTAGAGGGATGCATTTTTTCTGGATTATTTGATATTTGAAGGATAAATATGTTTCTATATGAAAATATGATTATTTTCTTCATAAAATGCCTATACTGTATAGAACTCTATCAATCGCAATTAAATAGGGTATACATTCGAGAGACACTTTTACCGAGAATACCTTGAATTATATTCTTCAATAATATTTTCACAAACGGATAAATATTAATTTTTTCATTGTTAGTTTTAGAACGGAACATGGAAACTGCTCCACCAGTCTATTCTAATATTGAACTTATCTGTCAAGGTGCTGAAGCGCGTCTATTCCGATGTTTGTACTTTGGCCATCGTGCTATACTCAAAGAACGTTTTGTTAAAACATATCGCCATCCTGATCTTGATCAGACAGTAACACTTCAACGGCTCAAAGGAGAAGTACGTTTATTGACACGTGCCAAACAATTAGGCATTCATACACCGGCCATCTATCATATCGATTGGGCTAGACGTGCAATTATTATGGAAGATTTACATGAAGCACGTACTGTAAAATCTGTTATTGATCAATTGATTCAAGAACAAAACACTGCTCAACTTGAAAACTTAGCACAACAAATTGGTGCCATTATAGCACGTCTTCATCAAGCACAAATCGTACACGGTGATTTGACAACATCAAACATGCTTTTGAAAGACAATGGTCAACTTTATCTCATTGATTTTGGTTTAAGTGCACATGTAACAAATAAGGCTCAAATGCTTGAAGCTCTTGCTGTCGACTTATATGTTTTGGAACGAGCTATCATTTGCACACATCACAAAGCAAAACATTTTTTTTCGAATATTCTTTTGGCATATAAGAGTTCTATTAGTGATGAAAAATTGCGTACATTAACAATGCATAAATATGAAGAAGTACGTGCAAGAGGACGAAAACGAAGTATGGTCGGTTAGATTATCTTTTCACGATCTAAAATTTTAAATAAAAACAAAGAATTGGTTTTTTTTTTCATTTTCTAAACAATAAACATACCAAGAATAAAATATAGACACATGGCAAGCAGTCCAAGGAGAATTAGAATACCAAAAACAATCACAATCCATGCCCAACAAGGGCAATCAGCATTTAATCCTAAAGCACGGATGATATTGAATGTAGCTGAGTTCTTCGGTACATCTCCTGTTGTTGCATAGATGGTTGAAACTGGTTCAGGTGCGATCTAGAGTTTAATGGATAGAAAATATTATGGTTGTTTTATTCGTCAGACCAACCTACCGTGTAAGCTTCATTTTTACTTGGCAATGGTGGTGGTTTACGGTCAGGCAAAAAAACTGTTTCTTTAATAATTGGTCGATTGACAACCTTCAAACGTAAATTTATAATAAGTACTACAAAACTCACAGTTCAATACCTGAACTGGCTTTTCATAAGGTATTTCTTCCTTGTAATAGATCGATTCATCTAGAATTTCGGCTTTACCCGGCTTGCGAACCTAAATAGATTTCGTAAGAAAAGCTTTGTTCTTACATTAGATATAGGAGAAATCAATGGTTCTTACATGATAATTTAGAGTTGGATTTGGATCTCTTGAGAAACCACTGGAGATAGGCATGTTTTCTTATATAACTGAATTCGTCTGTTTGCTGTTTTGAAATACGAAAAAATGAGATGTGAAATTTTCTCCTTCGAGTTTTTTAAATCAATCATTTTTCATTTTGTCTTTTATCCATCATGAAATGTGAGATGTAACTAACAACCATCTGATCAGTGAAATGTGTATCTATGTACATCTCGAATATCGTAAGTACACTTGATAATTAAAGAAGTAAAAATCGATATTTGTTTTTTATTCAAAGTCAAAGATATTTGACAATAATATGTACTGGTAAACTGAAATTGAATGATACAAGGACAACTAAATAAAGAACATTCGTATATTAATTTTCAATGGAAAATTTAGATCTTTCGCCAATATTAAAAGTGGTCATTATATTGAAAAACAAATGAGAAGAATTAACATGATATTGTTATTATTTATTTTGATGGCATTGATAAAAAAAAATTTGTTTTAGATTACTTTTGCATTGCATATTTTGTTAATACAATGATTAGAAATTTCTTATGAATCGCATTAAAAAATGTAGTTGATCGAATATTTTGTGAATCCTTTCATTAAATCGGTAGGTTCTTTTTTTGTCAAGTAAATTGTGATATATTTCTATCAATAGAACTTTGCTCAACGAGTATTTCTCAGTAGTGATACTCTGATTAATCGAAAGAGCTCAGATGAATTTATTTAAGTAATCATGGGCAAATCCTCGTTTAGAGAAGTTCTATTGTTAAATAACTCTGTATCATTATTTAGGGTAAGCTTTTAACAACATCTAAGAAATAACACTGTTATTAATCGAATAGGAATAATAAATTTTTTGTTCGCACTTAGTTTATTCTATATTTTTTATTAATTAAACAAATGAAGTAAATATACTATATTAAAATTCTGATATTTAAAAGATTTTATATTTATTTATCGATTAGAGGAAAAGAAAACGTTTTTTTTTTATGTTAAAAGAAAGCGCTGACATGAAGAATTAAAATTGTTCGTCATTATCATTGAGATCTAAACAATTATTTTTGATATTATTATCATGTTGCAAAGAAGTATTAACATCGATGAAACTAAGCTTGAAGATGAATTTTGTTCTATGAAAATAGCATCTTTCGCTGCCATTTCTCTTCGCAAATACTCCAGAACGACATCTGGATGATCAGTTATAAAGCCGTCTACTCGTGCTGTATGTAAAAAATATTGAATCAATTGCTCAAAGCTTCTACCCGGAAATGAATCTCGTCGAAATGTAAATGGATAAACGGCGAGACCATTTTGATGTGCCCATTTTGTTAAATTAGTATTACCTAAGATTGTACCATTTGAATCATAATTAACAACAAATTCAAGATTAGGTGTAATCGCTTGAATAACATTCGATAGATTTCTTATGCCTTCTTCACTTCTATAAAAATCATAATCACTCGACGATTCGTTTATTCGATTCCATGTCATTAGGGCAAATAACCGTAGTTTACTACCGAGATTTCGACGTATATGTATCAATTCTTCTATATGAAATGTTTGTAGAATAATAGGATCACTTGGTTCTTTCAGATTATAGGCATTCAGTGTTTCAAGTACAATCGACGAAATAGATTTATTGTATTTTGAATGATATTCAGGTTTTTTTATTTCAATAAGTAGCTGACGTTGTTGACCGGTAGCACGATTGAAGCCGAGTAATAATTCAATTGTTTCGTTGAGTGTTGCAAGTTGAAAAGCGATCACACTATTAGAAGGAAATCGCAAAGGAAAAATTTGTGTACCATTGAATGGCCTAAAACGTTCACGAATAGTTAACCGGCGTAATTCTTCTAAATCAAAATCAATAACATAACTGTAACCATTTGAGCGATTTCGATTTGGAAACATTTCAGCTACATTACTCACTCCATCTAAATAGATATCTAAAAACCGATCGCGAAAGAAAATCATACTGAAAGCGATTATTTCTAATGTAAAATTGATTTTGTTCTTACCGTGAATAACAATCAACTGATTATCTCGAGTAAGACAAACATCAATCTCGATTATATCTGCACCAAAAGCGTAGCCCATAGATTGTGCGGCTAATGTAAGTTCAGGTAAGTAGGCTGCACCCCGATGACCAATAACCAGTGGACGTGATACACCTTGAACTCGTCCGACGACATAGAGACATAGTACAATAATTAGAAACATTGCGGGCGTTTCTCTTCTTTTCATTCTAGCACAGTAACTAAATATGATGCTAATGGCATTTGTATTTATCGTTATCTAAACATTTATACAAGTATGCTTCGCTGGTTGATGTTTATAACAGAGCTATTTAGCAAATTATTGGCCTTGCTGTTATATTATATATTTTGGGAACTAGTTGAAAGTTTTTGTATCTAACCTTCGATGCAAAAGTAATGGCACAGAATATTAGTCTCTCAAGTTTTTCATCAAGCACGCACTCTACAAATGATTTTACATCGTTTTAAATATAGTCACTCTACAAGTTATAAATTGTCGACTACCATATCTTCTCTTCTAGCACGTGTTAAAACAATTGTTTCATTGTCAGGAGTTAGGGAAAGTTGTTTTTACTCATTTTCAAATGAACCAAGGCGAATAAAAAGAGAAATATTTGTAATTACAATAAATTTATAACATTTATAGAAGACTGTCAAAAAAAAAACATCACGTTTGACATGAATCAATTCGGATTTTGTGCACTCATTACAAAATTTATCTATCGAATTACAAGAAAAAATGCCGATTGATATTAAGTTAAGGTTACTTTCGTTTTGTGTTATTAGTTAAAACAATATAGAATTAAAGAATACTGAATCGATTTAGGTTAATTCGATTTCATATAGAAAAAGGATTTTGTTCTAATTAGTCATTTAAATATAATTATTGCAACGATTTGTTTTTATGAAAAGGATCTAACATGGATTTATTTAATACAAATCAATTTCATAAAATTATCACGGCAATCGATAAAATTATTAAAGCGAGAGAAGAGCTTTGAAGTTTTATTCCTGTATTAGATTGTTTGTGTTTGGATTCTATGTATCGAACTACTTTATCAGGATGATCAGTAAATAAGCCGTCGACCTTTAGTTTATCGATATAAAATTCTAGCATAGCATCGAATGTTGCAAATGGTTGTAGATTTGCATCACTACGAAATGTATACGGATGAATAAATAAATTATGTTTTCTAGCATCATTAAACAATTTTGATGGTTCCAATGTAGTTCCTTGTTCATACAAATCTGAATAATGTGGACCAATACCATCAACAAAAGTTGCCATATCTTCTATTCCTATTTCACTTATCCAATAGCTGAAATCATTTTTCTTGTAAATGCTTCGATGTTTTTCATCTGATAATAGGCCAACAAGTTTTAAATCTGATTTAAGTTGTACACGAATCCGTTGTAATTCTTCGAGATCAAAACATTGTAAAAATACTTTATCCGTACGTTTTGTATAATTATATTTTCGTAATATATCAATAACAATTTCACTGAAATTTGATCGACTCTCATTTTTATGAAATGATGGCTCTTTAATTTCTACATATATACCCACTTCTCTATTATTATCAATATTTGCTTTGTTGAGACCAACAATAAATTCCAGTTCTTCTTCGAAAGTAACTAAATGAAATGTGGATTGATTAAGAGGAAAACGATTTGGATATATTGGCTTTCCGGTTCGATGATCGAATCGTTCACTAGCACGTAATGTTTTAATTTCCGTCAGTGTAAAATCAATAGCATAATAACGACCATCCGAACGATGGCGTGCAGGATATTTGCTAGCAACATTACTAATTTCATCTAAGTAAATATCATGAATAACTATAGGTACATTGTCTTTCGATAGAACAACATCTTGTTCAAGATAATCAACGCCTTGACCATAAGCAAGAGCTTTTGCAGGTAATGTATGTTCTGGAAGATAACCAGATGCACCTCGATGTCCAATAATGATCATTGATGATGAGCTCGTACCTGAGATATCGATCATAAAGATCAAAATGACACAGCAGCTGTGAACAAAATCATATGTACAATGATCGTTTTTATCGATGTCTAATTCACTTACCATATGATAGGACCCATTGATAGACTGATGCTCTTCATTCCAGCTATTGTATTTAAGCTTCTACTTGATCTATGATAAACAGTATAATATCTTTTCTTCTATCATTGTCTGCTTTTTTTCTGTCTATATAGAAACATTCAAAGCGATGGATATTCAAGTATGATAGAAAAGAAATTATCTGCAGCTACAGTAACAAACACTATTACTGAAGTATGCTTGTAAAAGAAAGGATAATATAATATAAAATAGGCCATAATCTTTTTGCTAAAAGTGTTAACATTTCGAGTCAACATCAAATAAGATTCTTACTCTATTTTATTGATATCAAAGGGTAAAAAAAGACCTATCAATGGTTTATCAATATCAACATTTGATTATCTAGTGAGAAAAGAGATTGATTTACTGCTATGTGTGTAATACATATAACATGACTGTATATAATATTGATAAATAAACAGCGTGTCAGTTAATAGTTTCATTTGTTGACTTTAAAATGAAATCATTAGCACCTTCTAAACTTCAAACAGCTGTATTTATCGAAAGTTTACAAAAATGAATTGATCAATCTATTTATTCATGAAGTGTTTTCCACAATTTACAAGCATATACACTATAGAATAGGTTCAATGGATATGACATACTGTGAAGCTTTGTCCAGAAATATAGGTATTAAATGTGGATGCTCCTCAGGATTCAGTTTTATCAGCAGCGTTTTTCAAATTGCACTTTTTGTCCCAAATCTTCCCATTGGTTTGCTGATGACATGATGATCTGGATAAAAGCAACTAGAAGACCATGTTAGAACAGATAGCTATATCAGCGTTAGAGAAATTGTCCAAGGACATCTGATTATCAATAAACACAACCAAAACAAAAGTCATGCTATTTGACAACGCTGTCGCTTCTAATTATTCGAGTATGCTTTTGCTAGAGAGAAAATTTTGCCCGATTACATATTGAAATGCTGAAAAGATTAAAAAAAACATTTAGACAAATCTAGTGAATAATCATTATCTCTCCTAATCGCTTCAGTTTATGTCATAAAGGTATGAGATTCAGAAAAAACAGTAAACTTTTGGAAAGATTAATTCAACGAGCTACTCGTATATATACCTAGAATTATTACTTCTAAGTGCCTTACTGTCCTTGACATCAATGACTTTCACTGAAGTATCTACTCATCTCATGTCAACATTGTAAAAGACTTTTTGTCAGATGGATTTGAGCTTGGTTGAAAAAGAAAGATTCAGGGAAGACTATTCTCATCGTTTTTTGATTCATCAATCTGGAAGGACAACTGCACTACAAATTCAATCGCTTGCAATAGAATAATCAATTCGAATCGTTCTGTTAATCAATTATCGACGAAACTACAGTGATACAATCCCTGGTAGCGATAAAATATCTGAGATGAAATGTTTTAGCTCAAACAACATGATAACTCGATTGGATTTGTTAAAATCATACAAATATTTAGATAAATCAACAAAAAAAACTAATCAATTTTAAACAAGTTATTAATCATACCCACTAGAAAATATTTCAACAAACTGTGCTAGTGAACTCGATTAGATTCGAAGGAATCACGACTATTGCACTTCGTCAGTTTTTAATTGAATGAAATAATTGTGAGTTTAATAACAGTGCATATGGGCTTTTTTGCTTGAAAACGAATATGCAGGGAGCCCGTAATTACGCGTTCATAAACTTCAACATATTTAATTAATCCTCATACACTATTCGAGTCGTCTCGTTGAAAGATTGTTTTGTCGTTTCTGTACGACAGATGCGCTTGTAGATGATAACAGGATGGTATACGCTTGGTAGCGGATGGTTTAATCTTTACATGCATATCAACTGTTGACCTCTTCCTAATGCTGTCCTATCTTCACTAAGAAACTATTCATAATCAGTAAGCTTTGCCAATTCACGTTGTACATTGCTTGATCAGTGTTTATCCATGATATCGACAGTAGCGAATAAACATCATTGCCGAGGATGGTAGTGGGCTACTCAGGTTACATTATTCTTTGCTTCATAGTTTATTTTCCTCATTTATCTTCATTTGTAGAGTATATGATATCTTTCTTAGCAGTTTACTTTGATTTTGTTTTCTTTTATAGTTAGTTAAAAGTCAACGGATTGGTAATCCTCAATCACAGAGTGTCTAAGCCTGATTCAACCTAAAGTTTCTGGTACTTTCATTGGGAATATTTTATTCTAACATAAACACCGTAGACGATGTATATTGTGAATCAATAGAACCTTCCCAATAACGTCATTCTTTTATGTCTATGCGTATGCAAAGATGCAAAACAGAGATCAAGTGAATAACATCACTAGATATAATTAAGAAGTTTTGTTTTTGCCAGCATAAATCATAAATTCAAACGATTACGAATTCATTTTTATTATTGCCTTGTCTTTTCGAATGTGCAAACTTCATAGATATTAAACAAAATTTATTCTTCCAATTTTATCATAATCAATTTAGTATTCATATTTTTATGAAAGATGTCGATTATTGATATTTATACTCTGTCAAATCGTTTCTTTATATTTGCTTTTATCAGCAACATTGTTCATGCATCTTAAACATAACTAACTTAAAATGTGTTTCACTAACTATTTTATGTATTTCTTTTTTAAAATTCATCATCAAATCATGTGTACTAGATCGATATTATTTCCAATTTTTAGTTATTCGATCATTTTTTACAGAAGACCAATTTCTTTTCATAAAAACATCAAGAAAGTCTCTTCGAATTCTATTCAATTGACTTCATGAAATTAAACTTGCAAAACATATTTCTTACAACAACACCAATAAGAAACTTCATTTTATTTTATTTTATTCTTTTCCAACACAAAAACTATAGAATAAATTCAAAAAATGAAACTAATTACAACAAAAAGAAACATTTTATGAAACGAAATGAAACGTAAACATTGTTTCAATTATTTCTTTGCGTAACGTATATAAATCATCGATGTTTGCTAAATTTTCATGTTCATCTTCTATTTTATATAGACGATTGATAGCTGCTTCACTTGATAAAATCACTCACTTTTCCATTTATCTTCTAATAGATTTGGACAACGTGATAGTAATAACATATAAATGACTGAAAACCAATCACCAGCGTAATAATCTAATATTTTATTTCATGGTGACGAATATTGGCGTAGTACAGATGTTAATGCGGTAATAAATGCACATTCATATTCTTCTTTAAAATCATTAGATGCTGATGAATCTCAATCGACTAGATATGCATCTACATTATCAGGATCAATGAAATAATTTCATACGAACCACTCAAACTCTTTTAATTAGTCTTACTTTAAAATATTTTCCTATCCCTATTTCTGAATTCAATGCATCTTCTCGAGTGGATGCGGGATAAACTGTGATTAAGTTTCATTATCATCAATATCTTTGAATTCGAAAGATACAGCAGATTTTTTTCTATACTGCTCACATAAGATCTTAACAAAAAAATGAAAACAACACGTTCTTTCGAGTTAGTTAACGTGTCGGAACGTAAGATGCAAAACTGTCAAGTATTGCAGTGTATTCAAGCCTGTACTACCCAGGTCGAACAGTACGGTCCGTATACGGCCATTGACGGTTACTTTACGACTATTTTACGGGCGAAATTTTGCCGTAATATCTGGCGCAGTAATACGGACCGTATTATCATGAGAGTACGGAACACAAACAGCCGTAAACCATGAAAATTCAGTCCCGTTTACGCTGCCGTATTACTGCGCCAGGTATTACGGGCAAATGCGGCCTGTTTACTACCGTAAAGATACCGTCTTGACATCGTTTACCGTCGACAAACAGACCGTAAACGAGTCCGTTTTGATCAACCTGGTAGGCGTACATAAAAACACGATTAAAATATCCGTTTTCGTGTTCAATATTGTATCTTCAATCATCGGTGCCTATTCTATTGTTCTCATAGTTTGGTTTTATTCAATTTTGACAGGTAAAAAAATTAGAACAAACAATCATATTCAGTTCGATAGATGGCAGTAGCATAAACAATACTAGAAATGAATCATCACTATATTAAACATCATCAGAAAGAACGAACTCAACAAATAAATATAAATAACAGTCTTCTTTCTTTCTATACTGATGGTTACTTGAGACCCTCCATTTTCTCCTTCCTTTCCCCCTCTTATTTGTTTACTCTTATTTTGTTGACATCATGTGGGCTGTACTTTTATTCATAATTCTGTAATCATCCCTTACTTATATCATGAATATATTCGCATGTTTTTTGCTACATTTGAAGGCAGTGAAGCAAATCACAATCGACATTCACTAATAAAATATATCTTATTTTCTTTTTTTTTTCTTTTTCTTTTCTTTAAAGGCAAGGTGAAGAAAATAGAGTAACAGGGTTGAGGGGCGAAGCAAGAAAGGAAAAAAAGAATCTTAACGAATATACGAGAAAAAAAAACAACTACTGCGTAGAGTGAAACATTTTTCTGACTCCCTTTTACGCTGTGTTTGATCAAATACTCCTCTCTCTATTCATTTGTTGTTTGCTATTTTCTATTCCTTTTACAGCCAATATTTTTTTGCTAGTCACCAGCTCATTTTGATTAGATTTGCATAGATGATGTTTTCTTTTTGGTTTTCTTTAATTAGATTTTGAACCATTTATCGAAAAATCAACTGAATAAAACGCTCGCATCATGGTAAAGCTTCTAGTTTTTGCCATTTTACTGGCATCATCGCCAGCTACCGGTTTACTCGAAGCTCTGTTTCGTACTGAAAACGGTTGCTATACTGGTTGCTCTACAAATTATGCAGCTAGTTCAGGCCATTTGAATGCTTGCAGAAAAGGTTTGCTCATTGAAATCAATTGTTAGAAAAATCTTACTTATTGATTGATTAAATTTAGGTTGTGATTTCAAGTTACACAATGAAAATTGCGCAAGTAAATGTAAATCATTTCCAGAAGATAGTGGACTTATAGCTAGCTGCGAAGTCGGCTGTACTTTGGGTGGTTCACGTGATGAGACAATAAGTTCAAAACCTATCATTGACGTTGATCCAATTTCAGTAAGATCAATATCTTAATTTTAAACTTAATCATAATCATAATCATATTCTAGGAAGAGAAAGATCTAGTAACTACGCCTGTAAACGTACAACCAGAACGTCCACGCTCAATTATTCTTATACGCCTTCGTCAACATCCATCAGTTGAAGGTCCAATGATGCCAATGGGAAATATGCATCATTTCTTCAATGGTGATCCAATCCAAATGTTCAATGATATCATTAAACAATTTCAAGCACGAGCTAATAACATGGAACAATCAATTCGTCATTCATTTGATGAAAATTCAAATGAACTTTCAAAACTTCCAGGTTTTGAGAGTGTACAAGAATTATCAAGAGATATGCCCATTGTTCGTATACCAATCAAGAGTGATTCTGATTCAGATTCATCAAGTGAAGAACACCATGAAAAACGTCCAATGATGAATGAGCATCACCATAGCTTTAAACATCTTCATGACTTCCACCATCAGCGGGAACACATGCAACCAATACATAATCGTTTTCGACAATTCGTTACTGATGTTCGTACCGAATGGAATGATCTTGTCCGTAAACAACCCAAGATCCCAATATGGATCTTTCTTGCCATTTTTCTTTCATCATCAGTTATTCTTTGGTGTAAGTTCATTATTTTATTCTGTATCATACGATAATCATTTATTGTTTTCTTTTAAATTTAGATATGGTTATGTCACTTTGTCGCCATACACCATCTCGTGGTGCATTATCAATTCGTGCTCAAGAACTTATCTTTCATCCATACGATTATGAAGCATATGAAAAAGAAAAAATTCAACCTGATGATCAACCTTATGAGGCTACAGAATCATTACCAATTAAAGTTAAATTATCCAATATTTAGATGCATTTTATTTATTGTATATATCACCTGATGGAAGAAGATATATTTATTTCACGATCTGACTGATATTTAAAATGACATCATTTTCTTCTCCTTAAACAGTTTTCTTTTTTTAAAGATTTATTTCAAAGCGTTTATTACTACAAAAACAAAATATTTCATTCCAGCTTGTTGTATTCATCGTAGTTAGATTCTATTCAACAAATCTTGTCATGCTTATACACGACTTCTTTTATTCTTGTTTTTCAATCATAGCGAAACAACATTTTCTCTCGAAGCTCTTTTTTTCGCTTTTCTTCCTACCATCAACTTTTCTCTCTTTTTTTTCGTTCTGTTTGTTTTTATTCCGATATTGTCAACAATAAATCTTCAAAGAAAAACCATTATCCTTATTAAGATTCAATTTCAGTTCGACCAAGATTTCTTTTGACAATAATAAAATACATACAAATATACAATGACAAAAAGAATTTAAACTAATAGAGAGCAATTATATGTATATGTTTACAACACATAGCAAAGATGATGAGAAATAACTTTTATTCTATTTATTGAATAGACGAATGCACCACAAAAAGGAAAAATTCATTAATTGACTGATTGTATATCTGAAAAGTAAGGATGTTGAAGAGCATCGACTGCTGATATTCGTTGATTTGGATTACAAATTAGACAACGCTAAAATATACAATAACTTAATATTATGACTGAACCATAGAAAATCTTGTTCATAATGATGCTGAAAATAAATCCTATAGGGATTATATCTAAAGAGTTTATTATCATAGAAAAAAACTATTATAGCATCAGAGTTACTTAGCAGAGATGTCCACAGGGCAGGGTTACCCTATCATGTGCCCTGTCATGAACAGTGACAGGGAGAAAAAAATTAATTTAGCCCCACCCTGAGTAGAGACAGGGTGAGAGATATACCCTGCAAAATGAAAACCTAGTTGTTTGAATTTCTGATTTGAAAAAAAATACCCAATTATGTACGTGAACAATGCTTTGAATATATTAGAAAACAAATTAAGAAACTAAGCGAAAAACAAACACAACAACAACACTTCATCAAACCACCAAAAAAAGACTTAAAGTAGAAAATAATTTTTTTTGAGCGATTTGAATCTGGAAGTTTAAATGAAGAGCTAACTGATAATAACAGTAACGGAAATGAAAGTGAAGAATATGATTATACTGTAAAAAAAAGGTGATGAACTTGATCGATATCGATTGTTTGAATTCGATAAAAACAAAGCAACCGTTAGATTTTTGGAAAAATCAGCAAGAAACTTTTCCATATCTTTCAAAGTATGCTCGATCAATGTTTTCAATTCCTACAACAACAATAACAAATGTGAAAAGAGAATTTTCCACAGCTGGTTGGATGATCTTGAACGAAAGAAGAACAAGTCTTCAACTAGATAGTCTAGAAAGCACTTTATTAGTGAGATCAGCGGAAAAACATTCACATAAAAAGTAAATTATCTATTTATTGTTAATTTTTTTTCTTGCTCATGGTGGTTATCTTTTTTTTCTGCTGTTATTTTTGTAAATTTTGTTGAACTGAAGTTCTACAATAAACTTGTGAGTCTAGGTTAATTATATATATTGTATCATTCACTTTTATTATTGCACACTTATTTATTCTGTTATTTGGGGTGGAATATTACTATTATTCTAAAATTAGCTTAATTTAAATTAAAAATGAAAAACATCCTCTAGGATACAATGAGAAAAATGCCTTTTTATTATAAAATATAACGAAAATGACTACACAGACACTGTTTCAATTCAGCAGGGTACCTTGCTCTGTCCTGTTTGAAGGCTGACAGGGCGGGGCAAGGTGCATCTCAAATTTATTTATTTATTTTTCAACAGGACAGGGCAGAGGTAGACAGGGTGCACAAAGTCACCCTGTGGGCATCTCTGGCACTTAGTCTCCTAATTAATTATGTCAAACTTTTCAGATGACATTTTTCAAATGAACAATCAAAGCATAGAATGATCGATGGGTTGTATATTTTAAATCAATTTCGAGACGAAATAAATTTAAAAAGAAAACGGTGAGTGATGAAATCTATATTTTTTTCTTTGAATGCAGCGATTTGAAAATGCTATGATATACAGTAAGCACTCATTATTGAGTCATCGAATATATTTTGACATTTCGAAATTCTTTGAAGCTTTGAGTAGTTGACAAGAGGATATGTATTGAAAAAATAATAATGACTACTTGACGAATGAAAGAATACTTCTGCTCGCTTCAGAAAAAAACAAGTTCACCTCGTATGGATTGTAAGCATAGCATGCTTTTTGAGAAAATAAAATACTACTACTATTACAAACTATTCTAAAAGATTGAATAATTACCAGTAAAAGGTCTTTGCCTTTATTATTTAATTTAGGAACAAAATGAATCAGAGATAATGTTGGTTGATAAATTGAAAATGGTTTATATTCTGGAAGAGTTGAAACACCAGGCCAATTTTCTTCAGTTGGTGTTCCAATCACTCTATAAATATATATATATATATATTGGTTTTTGGAATAATTAAATAAATCAAAATCATTCTATTTACTTGAATATTCTTCTCAATTGATCATCAACACTTTCTCCTGAAAATAAAGGCTTTCCACCATTTGCTAATTCAGCAAATATACATCCAGCAGACCCTGAAAAAAAAGAAACGTTTTTGAAATCATCTCATTGAAATTATCATTTTCTATTTACATATGTCAATTGAAGTTGTATAAATTTTGGCACCAAATAAAACATCTGGTGGACGATACCAAAGAGTGACTACTTCTGATGAATAACATTTGACAGGAATGCCGTAAGCTCTCGCTAAACCAAAATCGGCTAATTTTAATTGTCCATTCTAAAATAAGCAAGAAAAAAAAGAGAAGATTTCTATTGATTTCAAACCATCACGAATAATAAAAAACCTTTGTCAACAGTAGATTTTGTGGTTTAAGGTCGCGATGAAGTACACTGTGCTCATGGCAATATGATAGGCCTTGTAATAATTGCCAGAAAAATGATTGCACTGTTTTTGCATCGATATCTCCATTGCATGAATCAAAATACTTTTTTAAATCTTGATCACAGTATTCAAATATGAGATTCAAAGTTTTCTCAGTATGAATAACATCTAGCAATCTATTCAACAACAAAAAACAACATATTTAACTACTTGAAAGAAAATGACAATTCAGCTTTCATCGAAAGCTCATACTTTATTTATTGGCAGTAGCTTTCTATTCGTATTTCGCTGGCGGAGTCATTTCACAGAGCTCTCTTATGATTTGTTGATAATGGCAAAATAATTCGATGGCGAATTGCCTCAGAAAATATTTATAACAGTTTTCAATGATTTATATATTGATTAAACGCTCATAATAAAACGATAGGAATTATTTACATCTGTGATTTGACATTATTTATTGCTTCAAATATAAGTTTTGCGTCAATTGTAGCATATGAAGAAATTTGAAATACTGGAACTATGTTTAACTACTATGATCCGTTGCAATATAAGTCATATTAGGTCTGACTGTTTTCTATTATTTCTACGTTTGCAATAGGAACTATCTTATTAGACAGTGAGTTGACTCAAACTAATTCGAAACAATAAAAAAACAAATTTACCTGACGATATTTGGATGACGTAATTCTTTTAGGAGACAAATTTCACGCAGAGCTGAACTCGGTACGCCCTATAGAAAATAGAAAGATAAATTGAAAATATCTTCAAGAAATTTGTCATACATCATCTTCATCGTCAAGTCGAACTTTTTTTAAGGCTACTATTTCTTGTGTTAACAAACTACGAGCTCTATATACGGTACCATAAGTACCTATGGAAAAAATAAATAAAAACTTTCATTTATAATCGACAAAATCAATTTCTTTTGCTCGTTTTTACCTTCTCCAATGCGTTCGATTTTTTCATATTTATCAGTTCTAGACATCTAAAATATCATACAAAAGAAAAAAAGCATATTTAGAATTTAATAGAATAGAAAAAAAGATCAAGGTTCAAGTATCGAAAGAAATTCTGTCATGTCAAAAACATTCGCTGCTGGAACAAAGTCAAATAAATCATTCGTTTGTTTTGTCGTATCACTTTGATCGAATTGGGCAACAAAACTATTAATATCAATTGTTTTTGATAAATTAGCTAAATGATTCATTTCAACGAGAAACGATGCTGATAATTTATTCGCCATATTTTGTATATTTAATTTTTGAAATACATTTTCTTCCGAATCACTTAATTGTTTAAGCATAAGGGAATCAAATTTAATTCGTGCTTTTTCGCGTATTAATTCATTGCTAGCTAGAGCACTCATTAAAACTTCACGTGCTTTATTTAACAATTCATTTCGTTGTCGTTCAGTTTCAATTCGAACAACAGCAGCAGTTTCTTGACTTTCAGCTGTCTCTGTAAAAAGTGGTTTCAACATTAATGTGTGAAGACGTTTTGTTATTGGTGCTGGCAATTCAACTCTAAATATATAAACAGCATCGACATCAACAAAGTAACCATTCGAACAAGAACTTGATGTATCATTGCAATGAGATAATGTTGAGCAGGAATGTTCAATGGTTTTTGAACATGTTTTTTGTTGACAACATATAGGACAACAATCACCTGATAATGTGTGTTGTAATTTACGAGATAAACGATATTCAACGTGTTCTCGGCGTGCACGATAATCATAAATTGAAAATTGATTACCATGATTACGAAGAACATTTTCAGTAACAAGACGAAGAACTCGTTCGTGTTCAGTTGCAAAATTTAACCATATAGATTCAATTTGATTGGGTCTAAATAAAAAATAGCAAAAACGATATCACACTTTGTAGTGTAATAACTAGATTACAAGATTAACAAAATCCTAAACGAGTATCATTTGATGCAGTTTATTTAATTACATTGCACTTCAGTAGTCTTGTAGTTTATGGAGAAATCTTTCAAGAATTTGCACAGAAATGAATTAAATATATATTGATCTCATTCTTATTTCAAGTGTTTCTTTTGATACTTGTAAAATTTCAAAGTTTTCAAAGAAAACTACTACGTGAATCTTGTTTCAATGGATTTCTTGAAATTCCCAGCAATAGTTAAGAAAAGCATAATATGGAATTCCAAAAATATAAGATCTATTTTCGTTCTAATTCATTTTTGAATCATAATACCAGGCAAGAAGAATCATCATTGTGTTTTTGAAAGTTTTACCAAAATGTTCTCATGCAAATAACCATGGCAATATAATATTATCTCTAGATAAATATGATATTTACTATTTAGCAATTACTTCTCGTTCTCAGGATAAAACATGAGCGATAAGATGTCAGATACCAACAAAAGTTAAAGAATAGTGTCAAATAACCACTCGTTTTTCTTCTTCTAAGGAATAATATTAAAGTAGTTCCATACCTGATTCGATAGACAATTGAAGCCTCTAAAACGATGCTAGCTTGATCAGTAGTAAAAATTGCGAAATCATTAAAATTCAGATATCGAGCTGTTTTATCAAATCTAACCATTCTTTCCCATGGTAATATGATATGGACACCATTGGAATATGGATGTTTTAAATCCAAAACGCCTGTTATTAAATTATGGGTTACGCCAAACTAAAAAAGAAACATTATATAGAATCGAGAAAAAATAAAGATAAATATTATAAATACTTCATCATAATCAACACTTGTATAACCAAGTATCACGATAATAATTAGAAGAATCATAAGTAGAATAACAATACCAAATACTATTATTGGTAATAGTCTTTGATTATGATTACCAGCCGGCATTAAACTAAATATAATAGATTAGACTAGAAAATAGATTTTCATTTAAGAAAAATTCCTTACTCAGCCCAGAAATTACGTGCCATTTGTTGTAAACGACCATATTGACGCTCATCGGATGATCGACGACGTTCATCTGATTGAGTATGTCGTTGAGCAGAATGACGATGGCGTTGTCGAACTGAAACATCATCATCATCAGGTTCCGGACGAAAATGAACATGAGGTTGTCCATCATTATTATCATCAATATTCAATGGAAATGGTGTTGCTATAAATTATCTATGATTAAATCGAATAACATATGAAATATTTCTTACTTTCGTCATCTTGGTCAATAGGACGTGGAATATCATTATTGGTGGGTAACAATGGTTCGCTCTAAACATTAGAAAAATAAATTAAATAGAGAATAACAAGGGATGGCTAGCGAGGCTAAATTCACACACAATATGTTACATATAACGTAGTAACGGGTAAGAAAAGATCCCGAAGTTCAAGGATACACCCATTTCTTTGTCTCACGCATTTAAAGGTGTTTCCTGCTCAGTGCGATAGTTTTAATAAATAACAAATATAAATTATTATTCTTACCACTTCACTTAATTCGGTTTCCTCTGCAGTTGCTAGTTTCCCAACGTTCTAAAGTATAAAAATCAACAATTTTTTCTTGCAATTACTGTTTCAATTACTTCTATTGACGATAATGGCGATCGTCCTGATGGATTCATTTTATATGTGCTTATTTAATAGCTCATCTAAAAGAATATCTTTTGAATTTAGATGGCAAAGAAAAAAAAATAGATGTATATATATAACAAAAGAAAACTGATTGATTGCTATTATCATGTCGTTTGATTCGTAGAAAAAATAAATAAATTACAAAAAAAAGAATCTTATAGATGTATATATAAAAACCAAAGAAGCGTTAAAAAAATCAAATTTGCGAATCATCGTCAACGACTAAAACAAAAAAAAATATATGAATACATTTTTATTTATTCAATGATTTCAACAAAATTAAATAGTAGCATATATTAGTCTAGAATAGCCTACAAGATATTTTTCTGAAACGAGCATCGTTTTTTTCTCTAGATTCAATTCCTACCTCTTGAGAAGCAACTCATTGTTGCACATTTTCAATTTGAATGATAACGATAACCTGGAAAGAATTAAGAAAAAATCAAGATTTCTAGGTTCAACACAACGGATCACTTATTTTGATGAAGAGAAAATAACCAGAAGTAACTCTTACAATCTCTAACTCATAGAACACTCAAGGGAAATCATATTCAATGAAATAACATAAGCAATCAAGTGATGAGCATATAATGAGCAAGACACACACACATACACTTGTATTTATTCTCAAATTAAATCTTTTCATATAATCCAATATCATTCGATATTTTCATCGCTATTAAAGAATATTTCTCTTTTTCAAATAATCTAAAATTAATATTACATATACATACATTCTATTGTTTCTTCTGCACGTCGACGATCTTGAATAATAAACATTGCAGCAAAAAGAAAAGCTGCACCACCAAGTGCAGCTACAAACGGTGTCAACATTAAAGCATTGCGTAGTGATACCCATTGAGTTAAATTGTCATCAGCTCCATCTCGAAAAAAATCACTTATCTCACCGATTATATATGGACTAGATGCATCGCCCTATAATCGAAAAAAAATTGATAAAGAAATTTTCAACAGTAGAAAAACATACCAGTAAATGCATAACAAAAATTAACATAGAACTAGCTGTAGATCGTCTTGTCGGAATGACAATATACTATAAATAGAAAAAAATCCTTGCTAGACAATGATAAACAAAATAAGAAGAAACTCAACCATAAGCATATCTGAAATAAGAGCCCAATTACTACAAAGTAATGTTTCTGCGATGAAAATAAAGATCCATGTTAGAATTAAGTGATCTTTTGATAATAGTAGAACACTAAATAGAAATGGCAGTGCAAGAAGAACTGCAATACCGCAGACAATGGGATCACCGCGGGCATTTATTTTACGATAACTAAAAAACATAAGATTTCGTATAGATTTATTTTCTTATATAAAAATATACCGTCTAGCAACTTCACTTCCAAGTAATACACCAAGAATTCCAGCACCACAAGTTACGATACCAAAATACAGTGATACACTATTTAGTAAGAATAATAAAATTGCAGCTAGAGACCGATTGAAATGGCTTACTTTGTTTTCTCTTTTGGATCTTCACTTCCACTTGCTAATATATGAGCTTTTTGAAGAAAAATAGGTCCCCACCAAGAAAGTGATCCTAATCCAAATGCTACCCATGTAAATCCCATTGTTATTAAGATAAAAGTTTTACTAAATGTTCAAAATAACTCATTAGTTTTAATCTAAAAAGTAAATTCAACAAACATTTTAAAAACTTGTTTGACATCCAAGAGCCAACTAGATGTTTTTTGCATATGAGCACCATCAGCACCACCTCGTACAGGTTCGGCAACAAGAAAAATAAGTAAAATAACACATACCGCACCAAATGCAGGTGTTACCTTAACGATTCAAAATAGAATTATCGAATCAAAATCAATAAGAATGACTTACTCGTAGCGCCCATCGCCAATCATCATTAAATGCTTTTGAAACATATGAACCAACAATATATCCAAGTCCTCTAAAAAATGAATTTTTTTCCCAAATCATCCTCCATAAAACACTTTACTTACCCGCCTAGTGGTACAGCAATATTAAAAAGAGCTAACATTTTTGTTCTCATATCATCTTTATATATATCAGCAATAATAGTCGGTGCTACGCATGAATAAGAAGCTTCACCGATACCAACTAAACTACGTAACAAAACAAAAAGCCAAAATAACTAATTAAAAAAAAAAGAACAACAACACATGGCACATTAATGGTGTAGAAAAAAAATTTACATGCTTTGGTACAAATGATCCAGCTACAGTTGTCATTGACCATAGAGTAACACCTAAGATAATCATTGATTTTCGACTATATCGATCGCTATAAAAATAAATAAAAATGAAGTTAATTCTTTAGTATCGTTTTCAGATATTACCCTAGATATCCAAAAAGAGGTGCTAATGCCATATAACTACAGACAAAAACTGTTTGCAAAAGACCAGCTTCAGCGTCGCCAATATGGAAATAATCTTGAATTTGTTCAAGGACACCTAGAATTTATATCATGAATTTTTAAAATTTCAGTTATAAGAAAAAAATGCCTGCTATGGCAAATCGATCCATATAATTTAATAAATTAATAAGAAATAAAACGATCATTGTTATAGCGTTTTTATATTTTTTGGCTCGTGATGATGCTGGTGAAAAATGCGGCTAAATACACGATGAAATAAAAATTCATAAAATAGAAATGAATCCTAACAACAAATTACATCGTTTTCACTAGTTGGTTCAAGTATTGGTATTGACTCAGAAGCATCGCCAGACATAATCGATGATTTGAAATATTTTTAATACTAATTATAAATGTCACTTCTGACGATGCACATGAAATTTTTTTAACTTTCGTGAAGTTATCAAATGTTGTTTCTTTTCACTGATTCATAATTGACTACTTGCATGTGACAAATCACAAAACGACGTTTTTCTTCTCACATGCCAACTAGCGTCATCTGAATATTTTTATAGAATTGCAGTTTTCATAGTTCTCAGAGAACTATATATGATTAAAAAAAAAGTGATTCATTTTTGCCTGTTCACTTTTTTTATTGTAAAGCGATATTTTCCTTTTTTTTTATTCTTTCAGAAAAGAACTTCTATCACAAATCATTTGAGCACTGCTGCTTGAAAAAAGAGTAGAACAACTTAATCATCTTCATAACATTTTAAAATTGGTTCAAAGAACTTTTTAAATGTTTCAGCACAAGTGGGTGTATTTGATCTAAGATTAAAAAAGAGACATTCATGCAAAAAAATAATACTCTAGAAAGCAAGTAATAATTTCCCTACCCGTATGTTAGCCATTTATTCAAGCGAGGTTCTACCAGTTCTTTTAATGCAATCGGCTCTTGACTTAACCAAATTCCAAGTATACGAACTGTTGCTTGAAGTATAGTATCGAATTTCTAGAAGAACAATAAGTTCCTATTAAGATAAAATGATTATAATTAATTTTTCACTTGTTTATCTTCAGCATTATCAATAATTTGATCTATGAGAAAAACACAACCATTAAACATTTCAATTAATTTCGGAAGAACCGATGCCACATTATCATCTGTCAAATCATCCGATTGGCAAACAGCAGCTATTGTATATTCAATAATTAAATAACAAGCAGCAAGATGTTGCTGACGTTCTAAAATCTGTCGTATTAGGAAAGAAAATTAGAGTTGTGTTGAAAACATAATGACGTTTACTTCATTTATTTGATGATTTTCAACTATCATACGTAGTTCAACAGTACACAAAAGAACCAATAGTAGGAATAGATTTTTATTATGTGTACAAAGAAATGAAACAGATTTATGTTGTTCTATCAGACAAGCATAGACATCGATAAGAATAGCTCGTTGCTCGTTTCCTGATTAAATAAATTCAATTATGAACTAATTCTTTTTAGATTTTGTTTTCTTCTTCAATAACTTACGAAGACGACATTGTAATAGATTTCCAAGATTATCAAGTAGAATATTATCGGGTAATGATTGGAATACATCCTAATAAATACTAAATATCGTAGAAAACGAAGTATTGTAGACTAGCTACTAAATTATTATCATACATGAGATATGGTAGGAATGACAGAACATAGCAATTGACAAGTTTCAAAGAATTTTTCATTCTATAAAAAAAATAACACAACGTTCCTGAGAAAACCAATGACATAAATTACCAACCTCAGTACTACTCAATGATTGTGAACATAAATCGAAAATTTTTTTACATGCTGCAGCATCCATTACTTTTCAAAAAGAATGATTTGTTTACTAGATGCAAGAAATAATTTTCTCTGAATTATTTATTTGTTTATCTTAAAAAAAAAGAAAACAATTATGGTGAAAATAGAATGAGATGCTTTTCGCATGTGAACAGAAAACAATTTTCTATTGCCATGAACAAATTAAACATAGAAACACAAAAAACAAGAGGCATATATTTTATTGTGCACAAAAAAATAGGTACTCAAACGAAAAAACGGACGGATTGAAAACGTAGCAATGTTCAACATCAATAAACTCGACATATTCATTTGATATTTTTATTGTTGTGTAAATATTGTACAATGGAAGACTACATATAGTTGAATTCAATTAAGTCATCTGTACTGTTTCATTTAGCTGTGGTTCATTTGGAATATCATCGTCATCATCATCGTCTTCATCGTCTGGTGGAATGTACGTAAATTTTTCTTCTTCAAAAATTGCTCTTGCTCGTTGAATATCACGAGCTAATCGGATCGCTCGATCATGGAAGTCACACCGTAGTAGAGAATGTTGATATTGTTTTCCACCATTTTTAGCTGTTGTTGATGTTGCTGCTGTCATCATTGTCGTTGTTGTCGTTGGTCTCATTTTATCCGTACGTTTAGATTGACTATGAACGAATTCTACGTATGGTCGACGGCTATCATCGTCTAAATAAATACAAAAATTTTAAAAAATCAACTATTTTTCTAATTCTAAGATTTTCTTGTTAGTTTTTTTTTTGATTTCGTTTTTGACTAAAGAATTTTCCGCTCGACTATTTTCTTCAGATGCAAAAACAGAATAAACTAACCTATGACAACAACATTTGATACGGCACTAAAGTCGTAAACTTCAGTTATTTCATAATCAGTTTCATCTTGATTAGTTTCTGTTCGATAGATGATCACACGTTGCGATGTAATCATTGCCTAGAATAATATCGTAAGTTATAATAAATTTTTTTTCTACAGCTAACAAAAAGAATTTCATACATGCATGAAACAATTTCGTTGATCAGCTGCATATTCATCATCATTAACATTGTCTAATCTCCTTCTCGATACCGCATTAGCAGGTTTTTGTGAAACAGTTATTCGTGTAATATACCGTTCGGTTAAATCTCCTTTATTCATTTGATATAATAAACATTGACCATTAGCATCAAATGCTGAATATGGTTGAAGAAGTCCATAAATATTTGTTGGGCATCGCGTTGTTCTTATACGACTTTTTGTTATTGTATTCGATGAGCGTGCACCTTCTTTAACTGCCATTGCCAAACCATTTGCAAAATCAAGTATGCCAACCACTGGTTTACTGACTGTTCCAACAATACCTTTTGCAACACCCTTCATTAAACCACCGACACCATCTTCGACAACACTTTTGTATGGCTGTGTAATAATTGATGTTAAGCCACCAATAAATCCAGCTGCCAAACCTACTGTTCCACCAATAACATGACCTATCGATGAACCACGATAACTGTTTGCAATAGCCTCACGCATATCATCATGTTCTTCATCTGAAGCAAGCTTTCCAAGTCCATATGAAAGTGTACCTGTAAATTTCGATGTTGAATCAGCTACACCATGTGCAACACTTTTAACTAAACCACTAACACTACCATGATCAACAAAACTTGCCAAGCCATCAGTAACGTCGTTGAATAATCCCAATGGATTACCTAGAAAATCAACACTACCTAAAATTTTAAATGCTTGTCGCTTAAGTTCATCGACATAATGTGTTGTAAGTGCAAGTAAAAAGAAATCATATGTATTAAATACATGCGTTTGATCGTATGATTTTAAATGTATAGGAGCATTTTCGAAGCGTATCAGTGGAAATGGAGCATGGCGTTTTATAGTTGATAAATGTGCTGGCAGTGAACGTGAAGTAGCACAATTAACACTTAAATCAAGATCAATTGATATAATTGATACTTCATAAAAATAAATTCTTGTTGCTTGTGTGGACGTTAATAATGATAACAGACGTTGAGTATCGTATTCACCTTCATCTAAATCATATGTTTGATCATCATTTTTTCCTGCTTTTTTATTTGATGATACAGTAAAGTCAATTTTAAAAAACTCCAATAATTTCCATAGAAGAATTTCATCAATTTGAATTGTCACTCCATTTAAGCCAATGAATAGATAATGAAATATATACAATTGTCTAAACATTTAAAAGAAAACAGATTTTATTGCAAATTCTACGAAATAAAAATTTTAAAAATCATCTAACATACTTATAGTTTGCACTTGGTTTTTGTAGACTTGCTTGTAAACGAAGTGCCGACTGTAAAAATGATTCGTCACTATAAGTTGCATACAATAGACACGGTGTTGTTGTCATTAATAATTGATTCGAAATAACTATTGTACCAATAGTAGCTTCAATGGACTGTTCATTTTTGTCGTCCTTATAGGCAAGACTAATATCATTGAATATCATGAAAACGAGTTCTTCAGATTCATGACCTATAGAACTAATTATTGATATACCAATGCCACATTCAAGACGAAGATCAAAACTATAACTCATCAATGGTACATTATCTATTTTAGTTATTGAACTTGATGCTGCTGCTAAGGCTAATGCTTCTGATTTAAGAGTATTTAATGCATTATTTGTTTTAACATTTGCTATTTCAAGTATACGTGTTGGTCCATCGGCATATGTTCGTACAGACAAGAGCCCTGAGCCTTGTAAACGTCGATGTGGTCGAATATTCATTGTGGGTAATGGCGACAGCATGATACCGTGTTCATTGAAATGACGTGGTCCAAGTACGACTTCACTTTTTTCTTTTAATTCACCAAATACTTGTATACACATTTGTGTTTCTCCCATACATAGATAACCATCATCATGAAATCTCCATGTTTGTGTCAACGTTCGTTTATAATCATGTCGTCGAACAGTTAAACGTGTAAAGCGTGTCATTGAATGAACGTTTTTTAAATTTGCCGTAGGAGTCTCTTCAATGTCTAAGACATATGAACTTCGAATATCATCACATACTTCATTTTTATTACTCCAATCGCGTGGTGACGATGAACCTGTATGCACCAATAGACCACTGCTTGTCATACGCCATAATTGTGAACGTTTATTTTCTTCACGTTGTGCAAGTACTAATTTATTTTCAATATAATCAATAACAAGTTGTTGTTGATTGAATAAAGGAAATGTATTTCGATCATTCATAGATTTAGACTTGTGTAATAAATGTTTCGATTGATATTGTGCTGTGTTTCCTTCCGTAAAAGTTTGCTCAAATGCTAAACATATATGATTTTCATAACATAAATTTTCTCCGTGACCAAGTTTTTTTAAATCATAAGTTTCTTTTGTACCACCAACAATAGAACATGTTATGGTTTGCTGAAGTGTTGGTTCATCCCATGCATAATCTATTGATTGATGTGGTTGAATAAATGCACGTAAGTACGTCAATTCTTCACGTGTATCACTTTGATAAAATTGTATAGGAACATCCGATAGATTTTTAACACGAAGAGGTGCTGGCATTTGATTTGAATCCATAAAAACAACAAAAAATGTACCGCCACGTTCAATTACTTGTACTCTAAAATATAGCAGAAAATATCATGCGTAAAATTTTCAACCACAAAAATCTAAATCAAATTATCATCATTCAACTTTAAAATTCATGAATGACTATTAAGAGTTATGCACTTTAAATATTTTTCTAATGAATTTATGGATTGATTCTGAAGATACTTCAGCATACCGAAACGCACATCATATCGCATGTACGTCTGCGCTAACGAGTTGTGTGATATTCATCTCAAACTTCTTATAGGCTGATCGCCAAAGAATACAGATGTTACCAGAAACAGAAAGAAAATTTCTTGATGTACAATTATTATAATTATCATGTAGTTTATACAACCATGTTAACTGGTTGGTGAAAATCCCATGCAATCTTAATTTACCTTAATATTAAACATTGATTATTGTCATATCTTAAATTAATATGAAATGCATTAACACGATTAATAAGAATACCACCGGACCAATAAACATGTTTATATTGACGATTATTAATAACGCGAACACACAGCAATTGATCGAGATCACTTCTCGGCCAATGATAAGCAACATTAGAATGTTGTAATACATGTAAACAATTTTGTTCTAAATCACTATGATCTCCAGTTTGTAACATAGCTCGAACAATGTGCCGTTGAGCAATGGATAAATCATATGAACATTGATTACTGATCATATACCGTGTACTAAGAAATATGAAATTAGTTCGACGTAAACGTCCTTTGCCTTGACGAACATCAATGCCAATATAGTAAATCCAATCCGGTGAACCATGCGGAGAACGAACATATAATTGACGATAACTTGAACCATGTTCTAGAAAATGAAAGAAAAGTTCAAATTAGTTCATGCTTTAAATGATGAAATAAAGAAAAATAGATTTTACCTAAACTAAAACGCTGTGACCATACAGGACGGCCGTCATCATTTTCATGTAAACCTGAACCAACTTTCATAACGCACGCATGAAAAGCTTCTTGATCACTAAATGAAAACAACAGTGGCTCACGATTTCGAGCTAATTCATGTTCGTGACTTTGACCAGCGACTTCATTTACTGAACCTTCTTGTTTAAAAATTAATGGAATGCCTAGTATAAAATGTGAAGTGAAGAAAAAAAAAGACGGTGTTACAACAATAAAACATACCGCTCTTATTAAGTAAAACATATGGTACAGAAACTGATATTTTAAGACGATGCCGAATCGAACAGACAATAGTAACATCAACTAATAACAATCGATCAATGCTATCATAAAAGCCTACACTTTGACGATGATATCTCATAAGATTTAAATCATTTATCGATGGTACACGTAATGGTTTCGTCATACGAAAAAGATCTGTTGCAAAAGTAATATCAATCGCTTGACAAATATCTAATGCATGTTCACGATGTGATTTGTAGGGATTAAGTCGAACTTTTTGTGGGTATGAATATATTTGAAAAAATAAATCACATGGAAGTAAATTATTAATTATTAATGGTGGCAGTATTGATATTTGATAGGATGATAGAATGTCATCTTTATATGCTAATAGACGGGTTCGCTTTGATTGTATACACACAAAATGAAGCGTATTATCTCCAACCATTGTACAGGTACGGAAAAACGATCGACGATCTGTTGAATTTATATCACGATGACGTTGTAATGAATCCGTTTCCGTTGCTGCACTATTCTCATCACTAAACATATTATAAAGAAAATTGAAATAGAAGAATATTTTGTCTCTCGAGAGATGACTAAAGTTTTCAAAATTTATCTATACGTTGAGCTTTCATATTTAGAACAAGTACTCCTAGTTTTGAACTGATAAAATCGTCCACACAGTTTAAACAATAACATATATTGTGATGTTCAAAGAGAAGATACAGATTTGTAGAACATCGAATAGACAATCTATCTAAACAAGAATCACACTACTAGCTATGCCAAAGATCTGCTTAAGAGGAGGAGGTCCATTCTCGATCTGTCACTTGTTATCATGCGGTTTTAGACTACCTTTCATGGTCTTGTTGCCTTCTTCGTCTTTTTTCATTTGCAATTTCCATCCAATTAATAGGTTCACCACAATAATTAAATGTAAAATCGGCTGGTCGTACTTGAAATTGTCTTAATGTTGGGCAGAATTGTAATGGCAATGAACGAGTTTCATTCGGTTCTAAACGTATATCATGTAATGAACCAGATCCACATTTTAATCGAATATCAATTGGTGTTAACAATTGATTGCGTATTTCAATCGGTGATCGAATTGTTATTAAACGCATTGAACTATCTGTCATTGTAACATCAATAAAAACCAGCATAGTTTTTTGTAATCGATCACCTGTAGGTTTAGCAAGTCGAAAAAATGTTCCCACACGATCAATTGATATAGGTTGCAACCAGTCCCAGCCTTCAATTAATATTAATAAACGTCGATCTGAAGATGATGATGATGATGATGATGATGATGATGATGATGATTGAAAATCTTTATTATACATATTCTTTTTTGCTGTCAATGCTTCACTGGGAAATATAAATGATTTTGTTTCATTATATTCAACCATATGATCATTTAAATCAAAACGTTGTTGTGAAGATAGCCATGTACGAAATTTAACACGTTGTCCAATAAGATTTTGAAAGCAATAAGGTTCAAATGGTTTTGGTCGACGAAAATACATTGCTTCTTTATTAATATCATTTGAACTATTGAAATCTTCAAGCCAATTATTTTTAACTAAGTCAAATAGTTGATGCATCGTATTTGTATAATTTATATTTAATAGATGATTCGAAGAAATAGACAATGATTTTGTAGTAGTCGAATTTTTTAATGTCATTTGTAACGGCCATACTTCAATAAACGGCTCATAACCAGATAACAAACGATTATAATAATCAATATTTACTTGACAATCTGCTTGTTGTATACGATGTGTTCCATATTCGATTATATTTAATTTAATTGATGCAAAATTTAAATTTAATAATGGAATATTTGCATTAAGACAATCATCAATTAAACAAAGACTTATTTGTTCACATGAAAATTTCATTGAGTGAACATTTAAAAATAATTTTGATTGTTTTTCATTATCGATTTCTTCTGTAGACATTGGTTTTTCTTGATTTAATGGCATTGTAGTTGAACGAATACGTAAATCAGTATATGAATCGTCGAAAGAAGGTTCGATTGAAAATTCACTATCTACTGATGGACGTTTTACTGGCTGATTTATTTGATATTTAGGTATAATATCACGTGTTTGCGCTTGATCGATTTGATTTTTTATTGATTGAAACATATATAACATTAGCTTAACATCGGAATATGATAGACGGATAAATAATTGTGGTAAATTAACTTCAAATACGTGTTGATCTTTTTCGTCTGTTAAATGTATATTAAATGTTATATTAATCGGTTCAATAATTGATACAGCTGTAGATTGTATATTATTCATTTGGCATGAAAATAAAGTCACATTAAATAGATTGCACTCTAATGGACGTTGACGCATTGTTTCTCGGTAGGTTAAAGTCATAATACCACTTAGAACAAGTGCATTCGACTGTTGATTATTGGTTGTTTGAACAAGAACTAGTTCGGATTGATTAAAATTTAAACGCATTTCAAATCTTTTTTTTGCTTGAACTATCATCGATGTCGATGATGTTGATGAATTTGATTGCATTGGAATTTGTTGAAATGAACTAAGAAAATCATTTAATTTAAGTAACCAATCAACAATGAATAATACTCTTGTATGATTTAATACAATTGTATATTTATCATCAGTTTTTGTTGTTAATAAATGTATTTCTAATTGCATATTACTTTCACTTGTTGACATCGATGATGATGATGTCAGTATATCACGAAATTCATTGCTGTTATTATTTTCCGTTCTTGTGTCATTTAATTTAATTGATGAACATGTTAAATCAAGTACTTGATTATTATTTGAACATTTTTCAAATGAAAAATACGATTTTATAAATGCACAATAGCCTAGCGAATTACGCTTGGATTCCTGCGGTGTAAATATTTCAAAGCCGACATTATCCATTTGTACAATAAATAACAGATCAAGATAGACATCGCCCGTTAAAATTGTTGATACACATAGTGGATCATCGTTCATCATAGCTAATCGTGTTGGTTGTTCTAACGGTTCACCTATATTATATGCAAGTATACCACGTATGAGAGAATATTGATATGTATCAAGAAGTATATCTACTGAAGATAAATCAGCTTTAACACTATATGTTGGTGATGCATGACTTAGTGAATTATCAAGATTACGTTCAACATGAATATTTAAATAACAACGTTCGCGTAACATCGACGACAGATCATTTTGTATTGTATGAAAACCGAAATCTGAGAATTTTACAGTTAATTGTGTATTTGAATCTGATTTCGAATAAACAGCTGAATAAAGTAGTGTATCTTGAAATTGTATGGATATAACATCAAGTAAACATGTTGAAACTTTTGGTTTATTCATAATTGAACTTAATGTGCCCGGTTCGTTTTCAACAAGAAAACGATTTTTTATTATTATATTACCAAGATGAAGAATAATAACACGTTTATTTAAAGCATATTCAGGTAGAATAAGTATAGGACTTTCAGCTTCAATATCAAGTTCAACACCAGTTGATCGCCCTGCTGAACAAGATATACTTTGACCGGCAGCAGCTGATCGTATTCGATTATAACATTCTTGAGCATGATGAAAACGATCAAAAAAATGTATAAGATCCATTAGAAAACGTTGAGTATGAATATATTGCACAGATGTCATACGTAAATAAAGTTGTAAACGCGATGGAAAATTTGATGGGGTTATTGGAATAAGATCTTCTTGTTTTGTATATGCAAATACAAGAGCATTGGTACCGCTTGTACAAAAACGTTCTGCATACAATTGACCAAATGAGGATAAATCATAGATGGATACAGATCCAAGTTTACCATGAATCTTAAGAGTTTTCAATGCTTTTTCGATTGTAAGAAAATTTTGAATTTGACAATCAAAACGTTGCAAAGAAATGCGTATGGGAGGTATATCATTATCTTGAAGTAAACATGATACTGCGTCGACTTGAATATTTATCTGCATAAAATCCGTGTCGGATGTTGGTTTAAATTCTTTACTTTCTCGATTGTCTAAACAAACAAGATCAGTAAACGTTACAAACGTACTTCAGACAATTCATCATTATTCGAATACGTATGAATTGAAGACTACTGAAGAGGATACAAGTTTTACTTTATTTTTCTCGAAATTCTTATTGATTATTTGAGTCTCGATATAAGTGAATACTAAAGAAATGACTTCACAATTCATTCAAAATTGTATTCATCGGGTGTGACTGTCTCAAAACTTTTGAAGTCTTTATGTTTCAAAGAGAAAATCGCATTGTAATAAATAATTCTTAAGTTTTGCCATTGAATAGATAGAGCTATTTATCACTAAGCTACACAAATGCTCTATGAATGTCTTAGTTCAAAAACCTCATTTCAAACCGTCAGGTACGTTCACGTGGAAAGAGAAATGTAGACTAAGAAAGTTTCTATGATTGCAGTGTTATTTTAGCGTTTATTACCTGCCAATGCAGGCGCAGATCCTCCTCCAATCAAACCAATAATATCAAATAACATAACCCATGTTGAAATAATAAATTTAATATCAACTTCTCCAAATTGCGCATCAGCTTTAATACAAAATCCATCAAATAATTCATGTCTTTTATCCATCACTGTAATATTTATATCAATAAATGCTGATGGCGCTAATGGATTTGCTGTCAGTGAAGTTGCCGATGACGATGATGATAATGACTTTAATGTCCAAGTTGAACTTTCATTCGTAACCATATATGTTGGTACTGAATTCGAAGAAAAACTTTGATGCATTTGATAGTTTTCTCTAGGAAATGACGATGAAATTCTGTGACCAGTTGAAAAGCTAATTGATGTTGAAGTTTTTCGACAACGTGTTGAAAAAAGACATTGATCAGATTTAATTAAATAATCATTAATATGAAGCGAATTAAGACGCAGTGAAATATTTTTACAAAATCGATGTTGCTGTTCAATAGACATTTGAAATTGTCCAAATACAGCTTCACATACTTTAGTTGGTTTTAAATTTAGATCAGCGAGAAAGACAATAGTTAATTCTGGTAGTTGAAAATGTATTGCGAATGTTTTAAATTTTGTTTGCAACGATTTTTCATTTAATGGGAATGCATTTTCTCCTTCATCGAATAATAATAGTGAATCATCATCAGATAGATTTGTAATTGATGCGTCCATTTCATTCATTTCATCGTTTTCATTATACGTTAATGAACTAATTATATTTTGCAATAGTGTTATCTGTTGTTTACCAAGAAACATCTGAACTGATGAAACTAATTTTGAATCAATTGTTGTTGACGTATCAGTTAAATTGAGATTAAGATGTATTGATAAGTTATCGAGTATAGGTAGTGTTAAATGAGGATTTTTATACATTTTCAATAAATTTATTCCTTGATTATGACGAAATTCGTGTTCAAGATCAATAGAAAAGAAATGTAGATCATTGATTTTAATTTCATAGTTCGATGCATGATTTTCTGAATTTTCAATATGTATATCGCCAAGATGAAAAACAAGCCGATTATTTGTAAAGTTTAGTTTCGATTGAGGTCGAAAGATAAGAATTGGAGTAGCAAGAATGATATTTAAATTTAATTGAGGTGCTGGTTTTTCGGTTTCCAGAACTAAAAATAGAAAGAGAAATTCATTGTTACTGAATTAAATCTTGAGTTTTAATAAAAGAAGAAGAATATATTTAACAACAAAAACGTCGAAATCGATATTTAGAGCTCTGTTACAGCCAAAAATTTGAACTTGGGAAAAGGTTTTTCTACAGAAGTTGTATTATCCTAGTATTCGTCAAATGAATAAATTGACAATAGAAACAAATTTCGATACAATGAGATACTAGCGAGCTCTCTAATTATGATATGTTTTGACAGAAACAAAGAAAACTGACATTTTTCGGTGTAGTAGGACTCGGGTTCTCTGCTAATTTTCGTTTTTAAAGTCTTTTAGTAGGTATAATTTCATGCATTTTAGACAGCTGTTTTTTTTAGTCTATAGATCAGTGGATTATTAGTCAGTGCTTAGCATAAGAATGCAGAATTATATTTATCTAGTTGATTGTTTTCATCAATTAAATATTCTGAAGAAATTAGCTCATTTTCTTTAAACATAGTACATCAAACTGTTTTTGTAGTTGATTAGTTATGTGTAAATATTTATATCATAGAAAGTTCATAATCCTAGTTATACTTTCTTGCCAGAATAAATAAACGATGTCTTGATAATAAATATTTGCAAAAAACAAGCATGTGTGATCAAGAAAAAGTATCGTTAAATATTGTCTGCGTTGTCTACGCCTATAAATACTTTTACAGTGCTGATATTTTCGGCTTTTCATATTTTAGAACGTAGAGAGGTGAATTGCATAGGAAAAAATATCTATGACAGAAATAATCAAGTCATGGATGCACGCAAAAAATACAACGGAAGACTCTATGATCAATTTCAAGTTTGATATTTATTTTAAATCTTACCAGATTCTGTTGAAAGCACATATTGATTAAGTAACATAGATCCTTGTTTGATTACATTTTTTTTCATTTTTTCCATTTCGATTGCTGCAGTCGAATGGCAATGTTCAGCCATATAATCAAAAATTTTTTCAATCTTATAAAGAATTTTGGGTGAATGTGTATAACAAACTGATGCCATTTCAATGAGTAAATCTTCAATTTTATTATTACTATTGGCATCTTTTTGTTGCCTATATAAAAGATGAAATGCTTTACTTGGCAAAGCTTCATTATGATCGATACTTTTGTCATCGATACCAAGATTGACAATCGCACTTGACTCTTCCGTGTAAGTTAATGATAATGAATCAGGTAGAAGATTAAATATTTGCAATGAACATATTTCTGCTTCGATCATTGTTGATGGCTCAATAAAAATATTCAATGATGCTTGTTTAATAGTTGCTGCAGCGATTTTCTCTAGTTTACTTCCAATAAATCTATTGTCCGATAATTTTTTCGTCAAAACATTCGTACATAATATACTTAATTCTTGAAATTCACTATTTATCTGAAATTTAGTTCTATTATTCTTCTTCACAATTGATGCCACTTTGTTTTCTTCACTATAATTTTGTCGTAGAATTGTTTTCATTGAATAAATAATATTAACAATAAAATTTATTAATATTGATAATGTTTCAGGATTAAAAACAAAATGTAATTTATTAACATGTATATCAACTTTTAAACAGTTCTCATTTTTAGCGACATCATTTAATGATTGAATATTAATACGTATTAAATATTCATTCTCGATATCTGATGAGATTGTATGTGATTCATACAATGTACCAGTTTGCGTATTTATGTCTAACGCACGATTACTTGTTAATAATAATTCATAATCTTTTCCATGATTTTGTATTGCATCAACAATCATTAATGTGTGAACGCTAAATGATAAAATATTTGAATTAACATGATTTATTAATGTTAAATCAATATTTTGTATTCGAACTTCAGATAGTGCACGTGAATCATCACTTAATTGTACACTTATTTCATTAATAGAAAAGCTCAATGCTAAACGTGGAGTCAAATCATCAATTGTGGTTTGATTATTTTTTATATCGGATTTATTTGAGACAATGGTTGATGTTAAATTTTCAATAAATGAACCCCAATTATTTATTGTGCCACATAGAGTTTCAATACGAGATGGATCAAGATGTATGATGATCTTTGGCAATGTGCCAGATACTTTTATTAGTGGCCATAGAAAATCAAATGTTTGTATTGTACGATATTGAATTAAAAAGCAAAAACCAAATTTTTCAATAACCGATGATAAATTATTTTTCGATTGATTATTTGAATATGTTAAATAACCTAATTGCATATCGCATAGTGATAATGAAAATGGTGTATAGATAAGATTTTCATCGGCATGTGTTGGCGATATACTCTGTTCTCGATGAACGTTATTAATTGGATAGTTTGTTGTTTCTAATTCAAGAGGATTATCAGTTGCTGTTGGCGAGCTATCTGGTGTAACAAATTCTTCATCATCATCTTCAACTGGTGTCGAAGGATTCTGTTCATTGAAAAAATAAGGACGTTGTTGAAAAAAAGTATTGATTGATAATGGAGCAAGCGAATCATTGGTATGCATATTACAATTTTTTAATGGACATGAAGATTTTTTATATTCATCATTGATAAAAGTTAAATAACCAAAATCCATAATGAGTGCACGATCGGATGATTGAGGAACAATCATTTGTGGTGCACAAATATCAAGATAAATATCGAATTTCTTTTTATGGCGCCGTTGACCTTGTTTAATATTTTTTACATTTGACGACGTCATTTTCGTTGGTGTTTGAGAAAATATTTGTTCAAATGCAGACTTTAATTGTTTTGCTGTACGATCTTTTAAGTGTGTCCAATGTTGAAAAATTGATGATGATGATGATGATAATGGAGTTGAAGAGGGTTCAATAAACGCCGAGGCGAAAAAATCACGTAAACGTTCAAAAGATATTGGACAACAAACAAAACAAAGGCCACGACTACGAACAGCAAGAGAAAATGAAAGACGTTTTTCTTTTGGTTTTTGTGATCGAGGATTGGTTTCATAGGAAACTTCAATCACGGGAGCACGTTGTGAACCAAGCGATGCTCTAAATTAAATGGAATTATAAATTAAAAAATATGAATCTTTTTTTAAATATTTTGGAAAACTAAAACGTTCATATCATGATTATTTGTATTTTAATAGAAAGAAAATCGAGCAAATCTATTCTATCTTGATATCTTTGGAAACATATTCAAGATGAATGTAAACGATACGATCTGTTTGACAGTGAATCACCTATACCGCGAATAGGTATTATAACATTATTAAAATTATTTATCTTCTTTTTTTCAAGTTTTAAATATACTAGTACTGATTTCTATACCAATTACAGTAGAGTAGATAATTTATCAGACGTCAAAAAGAATAATAACTCGCGTACGATTTTAAAATTCTTATATCACAAATATGATATTGTAATTGTATTCGGAAAAACCTAGATGAACTTAGAGATGTTTTTGAAAGTATTAAATATTAAGAGTTCAAGATTCAATGAGTATGTTTCATTACTCTCGTTGAAACTATACCTACTATAACTGTTATTAGGATCGACGGGAGACAAAAAATCTTATTGAAAAAGTTGCTATTGATGATTATTAACTTACTCGTGTGGTCGTTGTTTTGGACAAACAATATTCGAAAAAGCATCTGTTCGAAAACGATCACATATATTTAAATCATCTAATCGTAAATAGAAAAGTAACGATTGATGTCTTGGTCGTAATTCTATTAATACTGAAACGTTATCCAATGAAAAATGAAACATTATATCACTGTCAGATAATAAATCTATTTGTACTGATTTGACTAGGAATTTCAAGCGTAAATATAAAGCATCTCGACGATTTTGTGCTAAATCTTGATCTTCTAATGATTGTGCTATGAATGTATTAACTTGTTCTTGTAATTTTTCATCATTCTCATTTAAAGATATGATCGGTGTTGTCGATATTGCAGTTGCTTGATTGGCATCTGTGGGTGTTGTTGTTTTCCATAAATCCACTGTTTTTGAACTAATCCAGTTCGCATAACTCATATACCATGAACTTGCTGATTCCATATTTGTTGACTGTTGTTTATTATTATTAGCCAATGAAAGTTGTTCATTAGCACGCGTACGAAAAATAACTCGACGAATTCTGGTTAAACAATCAAGATCAAAATCCATTTCAATATCATTCAAAATTAAACGATCGGCGGGAGTAAAATTACTAATTGTTGAACGTTTTAAATATTTATTATCAAGATATAACCGATATAAACGTTTATATATTACTATTTGTTTCAAGCGTTTATTTAATAAAACTGAATTAAACCAAAAATTTGTTGTTGTATGTGTTTGATCATTTGATATAGGCACTTTTAAATAATTTTGTGTTCGTATAATAACTAAAGTTATATAACGCCACCATAGTTTAACAGAAGTTTTCGATATTTTCTTAGTTGGTCTACTGGGATCGTTAATAAATTTTCTATGTGTATTCGAATAGTGAATAAAACGAATAACATCCGATAGAATTCGTATTTGATCAACACTCGATTTTAAACTTAAATCATTAAATGTCCATTCAAGTTCATAACGTGGTTGTTGTCGATTAATTAATGCTGAACGTATATAATTATGTGTTAAATATATTGTTATTGAATTTGATGGTAAAAGAATATAGGAATGTGCTGATGAATCATCGCTTCTACTCGTATTTGAATCAATATAAAGTGCAAGATTATGTACTTGAAATGTTTTCCTATTCATATTTTCATTTGATAATTCATTTGATATTTGAATATTATCAAATGATAATCCAACTGTATACGGAATATTATCGGATGTAAAACTTTCGTAGCTAATATGCAGATCAATGATTTGTACTTGAAGTTTCTCTAAAAATGATAGTACTAGACGTCTTATACTCCATGATGATGATTTAACTTCTCCGAGATATTCAAATTCTTTTTCTAATTGTTGTTCAGATAAATCTAGATGATTTCGTTTTTTAACTATTTCATTTTCTTCGGTAAACTCTTCTTGTGGATCTTCGTTATCATCAAGAATAACTGGTTTTATTATGGCACGAACATGTTCTATTAGAATTGTTAATGCTGGTGATGATGAACGAAAAAATAATGAACTCCATAAAAATGAACATTGAATTTTCCCCACATGTAAAGATTCGATTTCGATTGGTAGTTTTAATTTTTTTCGAATATCATTATTGAGTGTTGTTTTATTGAATGTTAAATTTTCCACAACAATCGGTCGACCATACAGTAATTGAACTGATAATTGATCAGCATTTATATCAACGTAACGAGCAACATAACCTTTTAGTAGTGCAGCTATAACCGCTTCAAACATGCGAATAGTTTAATTGAATTAATCAAAATACTAATTCAAAATTTAAATCTACAATATGTAGACTATAGAAATATATACAGCGACAATATAATTTTTTATATCAGTAAGATTATATTTCGAAAAGTAAACCGTGAGTTTATTCATTCATTTTTGATAGGGTAAACGAACAGTATAAAGAGAAGCAAGATTATCTGCATTTACAAGTCAAGTGAAAAAGGCACTTGTTCTGTAAAACAAAAAACGAAAGAGAGCTTGAAGCCAGCAAACAAAAACAAAAACCTGAGAATCAGTATGATTATATAAACGCGCACATGTCTATTGCACTCAATTTTGCGAGAAAAAAACTTGGACTCGTACATCTGACTTATTATCATTCGTTGAAAGATTCGACTCATATAGATCTGCTCATTTGAATAAGAATTAAATGTAAAAAAACAAAAAAAGAAACAAATATCGAGGAAAATTTTGATTCTCTACCCACACACTATAGTACGTATAAAGAAAGAAAACGAAAAGAAATCTTATCCATCAAATAATATTGTCTAGCCATGATTGAGCTTTGATGTTTCAATTTCTTCACGAATGGCTTCTTCGTAATCGCACAATTTTCGGCCATCTTTTATATGTGCATAATTGGCCACAAGAGAACAAAGAAAATGAATCTACAATAATATTTAGTTAAAAACAGAGTTAATAAAAAATAATGATATTAGTCATTCTTACCAAACCCATAACAACCAGAAATGAACCAACTAAAGCTCCTATATATTGGTATGCATGATTAGTCTAAAATAAAGTATTGATTGCTCCTCATTGAGTTATTTTTTTCAGGAAGCAAAAAACTTATTTTACCAGTGTACACAAATCTTTGAATCGATCTTGACAAATTTTTACATCAGGTTTTTGTTTTGGTACAGGAATTCCATAACTTCCTGGTGTAAGACAAGATACTATTGGCGAGCTAGTTTGTTCAACAGATGCAATCCATTTCGGAAATGCTTCATCACAACGAGATTTAAGAATATATACACTCATACAAGGTATAACTAATGTTAGCATAGCAAATAACCAAATGAGTAATAAACCATAAACAATCATTGAAAACTAAAATAGATTGATATGATTGTATGTTTGTTACTTATCAAGGTTATGATTTTCATAGAAACTTACAAAACCAGTTGCGATACGTCCTCCAAGACGAGAACGAAATCCTGTATACACTTGATGACGTGTAGCACCTGTAGCCAATGATCCGACAATAAGTAAAATCAATGAAAATCCACCCATTATTGCTAAAACGAAGATAGCAGCTAAACGTAGAATGCGAATCCTATAAAAAAATTTAAAAAAAGCAAATATTTGAATTGTTACAATTATTCTATATTCTACCAATCAGGATCAATATATTCAATTCCAAATGTATCATTGACTCGTCGAATTGTTTTTTGTAGTGGATCAAATAAACATGCACAACAAAGCGCCGTACCAATTAATGTTAACAAAAATGCGAAGAATGATGGAAATGGACAATTTTCACAACAACCGAGACAATCTATACAATAGAAAGTTTACAAAAGACAAATTGAAATTTCATCAACGCACTTTTCTCTTTATAATTGCCGTCAGACAATGTTTGTTCAGACCAAAGTTCTCGACTTCGATCAGCAAAACGACTGACATCATCTATAATGACAAAAAGAAATAATCATATATTGTATATTTTACCAATCAATACTTACGATCACGAACAACCATTTTGTTTTAATGAAAACAAGAGTACGAAATACAAAGGTTTTGCTTTATCACCGACTGATCGAAGGAATAAATGTTGACTGACAGACCGACAGACAGACTGACTAAATAAACAAACGATCACATACGCAAGCAAGAAACCAATTTAGCTAGCAAGCAAATATAGAAAGACAAAGACTATGATTGATCAATTTTTTGTGCCAATCAAATTCTATGTTATGCAAAGACACCATTTTTCTTTTTTATAACGCTACAGTTGTTATCTGACAAAAAAAAACATTCTTGGCGACAAGTTTATAGAGACTTCATCGGGCGTTATTCATATGTTTTTCTCTTGATCATATCTATTGAAATTCGTATAATGAACGATTCAATAATTACAAATAATGATGATTATAATAATTCAACAGAACGTTCAGATGAAATCGCTAGTGACATTATTTCATTGATACATTCAACCACACATTCAAGTTATGTTACCTGTTCGCAGTTATCTTCCAAACTCTTTTCTTATTTATCTGAAGCAAATATTCATGATCACGAATGGAATGATCTAGAAAAATCTGTACAAGTAATTTGGCAATAATAAACATTTTTGAAATCAATAAATTGATTTTGTATGTTGTATTTTTAGCGTTTCGATCAAAGTATTGATCATCCAGATTTACGTCGTTTTCGACAATTAATAGAAACAATTAGTACATGTTCAAATGACGCTGAAGAACGAAATTATACATTAGGACGTGATGCTAATACACTTTTAGAAAGTATCCGTCAATTACAAGAATTATTAGTAAGAAAAACAAATATAATTCATTAGTAAAAAATTTGATAAGAAAACCAGACAGTAAATTTTCCTTTCTATAATGAATGTCTGATTTGGATTCTATAACTTTAATCATGGCTATTTCCGGAAAATTATTGAACACAGAATTTCCGTCCCAATAGACGAACAATTGATTTTTGATGGATCAAGGTCATACATAGATTTGTTATACTCATACAGCACATGCGATAGAAAATAATAATCGAAAGTTCTTCTTATTGTTTAACGAATTTTCAAAAGAATAAGCTTTTAACGTATATTTTTGTGGAATGAGTATAGCTCGAGGCTAATAGGTCTGTAACATGAACAAAATCTCATACTATTGCCATAGACTATAATCATTCAATTATCATTTCTTAATACAGAGAAAAACACTATTTATTAATTTTTATATTCTAGCAATCTCATGTTAATCTCAATTGTAATTTGCTTTCGAAATTAATTGATCGAAAAGATATTCAATTGCATTTAATTGATCTTATGAATTTAACTGGAATGGTTAGTTATTTTATTTATCTATTCAAAGAAACGATTTATCTTATTTTATTAGAATGTTGGCAATACGATTCATGGAGTTCTATGTGACATAGTTCATCTACTATGTGAAATAAATCGAAAATTTTGTCTCACAAATGTAATCGATCATCCAATAGTATCGAATTGTATTCGAATTATTCAAACAAGTATTAATAGTATTTGTGCAACAGGTGTTTAAATATAGCGCATGTGTATGTAGTTGCTTTTACTTAATGTTTATTTTACTATTCAAACGAAATTCGAAGTTATTTAGAAACTTTTTAATTCAAGTTTGAATAGTAATTTTATCACGCAATGCTTATGTGACTGAAACAAAAAGAAACAGAATTAGAAAAATATCTTATTTAAATGATTTTAGGTGACAATGTTAAGTCAACAGTGATCTTCGCACTTCGTCTACTTACAGATTTACTTTTAACTAATGAATTGTTTCCGGTGCATAGTTATGGTAAATAAACATTTTGCTCAGTATATTTATAGAATTTTCTATTTAGGTCAATTATCGAATTGTGTATTTTTAAAAAGTATATTTGATCTAATTGAAAATAATGGTGAAAATGATGAATTGATACTAACAGCAATAAAGTTTATTTTGTCATTTAATTTACGTTTCGATTCTCCTCATGAAAATCCATTAATGCTGACATTATTGGCTGTTAATGAACAGTTATCATGTAGAGAATTAATTGAAAGATTAATTTTATTATTTAATCGAAGTGGTAAGTGAAAACAATTGAAATGTTTTTAAATATTCTATTTTTTTTTTTTTGATATTTTATACTAAATAGTTGATCCTATTGAATGTAAAACAACAAATTCGATAATGAAATTTTTTTCCGATTTATTTGCTGATCAAGCAGCAACAAGTGATGCAGTTCTATATGATTCAGATCGACGTTTAATTGTGGAAATAATAAGTAGAGAATTATCTGATCGTGCAACAACGGATGAAGTAAAATCTTCCTTTTTTTAACAAATATTTTTCTTTTTATAATTCAATTTTTGTATTTTTCAGTCAACAACAGCTTATTTATCCTTATTAGAATTAATTCTTCGCAGTCAATCGATAACATCCGAAACATGTCCACGCATTGATGAACTTCAAACTGTTTTTCGAGCACATTTATATGCGGAAAATTGTTTAAAGAAAAATCGTTTTATCATAAATGATATTCTTCGTCAGCATTATTGGTTATCAACGAATGACATGCCATTCTATCTCTAAATTATTTTCTTTTCTCTTTTTTAATTTTGATCTAGATGTATGTATTTCTTCATAGTTGACCGGTATATTTTAAAGCAAAATAAATACATAAATTTTACTAGTAGATGAATACAAAAAAGAATGATCTAATTTTAGATTTGTAGATTTTAAAAAGAAAATTCAATGCCGGAATTAACAACTACTGATAGTGTACAACCGATGGCAGATGAAAAGCCAAAATTACCTGAACAAATTGAGTTAGAAGAAGCTGAAGCAGCTTTAGTTGAAAAAAATTATAAATCGGCACAAGAAATACTGGAAAAATTAGGTAAATTTTAATATTGAAAAATTATAAAAAATAAATAATATTTTATATTAATAGTTAAACTTCAAGTTGTTGTTGACAATGAAGATTCAGTAAGAATTAAAGAATCAGCTTTACTTGCTCTTGGAAAACTTTATAAGGAAATTAAAGATGCAAAAGGTATTAATATAGAATTATTCTTTCAATTAAAAAACAAAAACAAGAAGATGAATTTTGTCTTTTTAGCATTAGCATCTCTAATTAAAACAACACGTCCATTTCTGGGCCTTGTTAGCAGAGCTAAAGCAGCTAAACTTGTGCGAACTCTTGTTGATCTATTTCTCGATATGGAAGCTGGTACTGGTGAAGAAGTAAATAAAATATTCTTTTATTTTTATTTCTAGAATCTAGTTAATGTTGAAATCATATTTTTTTCTGATGTTATAACAAGAAGAAGAAAAAGCAGAATACGCCCCACTCATGTTTTCGTCGAGTATATAGCCTACGAAACCCATCGGCAGTGCATATAAAAATAGAAAAACAAAAATTTGTTTATCGATAATTTAATTTATTTTTATTAGTATATATCAATTATAAACATAGGCAAAGATAGCTAACCGATTTATGAGTCCCGAATTAATCGCTGCAATTTTTTTTTCTTCTTATAGTGAATTGAATATACTACTCTACAGTTTGTTTTAAATTCAGTGGACGCAAGCATGACTCGAAGAAAAAACAGTCTATGAAACTAAGAGGAATGAATTTAATCGTAGATTTAGAAATTCAATCATATTTTTGTAATATTTTCTGGTAAAGATCATAAATAAATAAGACTACATTCATCAACTCAATCATCTAGACATTTCGTTTTTCATAAATACGATTCCTTGATATAGACGTAAACAATCAACTAAAAAAATATTGACAGAATAATATTATAGAGTAATAATACTCTAAGCTTACTAGTGATTTCATGTTGATAAATTCTCGAATCCGAATATAACAACTAACTATTAATAGATTTATGTCTCATACAATTAATATCAATGTGGTAGTTCTGTCATGTTCATTTAATAATCTTCCTTTTCTTTCTTTTTGCTTAATTGATCGATGTAAAGTTTCCATTTCGATTAGACCTTGCTCAGACACCAGCTAATTGTCTATAATGAACAGCAGATGGCTATTAGATGACGTCGCATGTTTTCTTTTCTGATGGAAGATTGAAAGAAGTATGATATATGAGTTGTCGTCTTGCTTTCAGTTCTACTATCAGAGCAGAAAACATACGGTGTAACATACTAGACATCTGCTATCTATTAAATAAATCGTTCTATTGCCTGATAAAAACTTGATTGAAATCGAAACTTCGTAACTGTAAAATTAAGAACCACGTACTTATTTCTTTCATGAAAATAAATTGCCGAAAGAATTATTATCGGCATTTCAAAATAAATTTTTACACATATATTTTTTATTTAGGTTTCATTATGTCAAGATAATATTGAATGGGCTAAAAATGAAAATCGAACATTTCTTCGACAAGAACTTGAAGTAAAAATAAAAACATTCCTATCATATTCAATAATAATAGTAATGATTTTGTTGTGGTTACTGTTATTCAGGCACGTCTTGTTGCTCTATATTATGATACACAACGATACAATGAAGCACTTATACTTGGTTCACAATTACTTAAAGAATTAAAAAAACTTGATGATAAACAATTACTTGTTGAAGTTCAACTACTGGAAAGTAAAACATATTTTGCTTTAGGTAATTTACAAAAAGCAAGGTAATTTAATTACAAACTACAAATACTCAAATTGAAATTGTTCTCTATTTTTTCTTACTTGATAGAGCTGCATTGACATCGGCAAGAACAACAGCAAATGGAATTTATACACCACCAAAACTTCAAGCAAGTCTTGATTTACAATCTGGTAAAGATTTTCTTACGTAGACTTGAATTTTTTTACAAAAGAAGAATTTCTTTTTTTATTTTGATTATCAAAGGAATTTTACATGCTGCCGAAGATAAAGATTTTAAAACAGCATTTTCCTATTTTTATGAAGCATTTGAAGGTTATGATCAAATCAATAGTAACAAGGGTATTGTTGCACTCAAATATATGTTATTATCAAAAGTGATGATGAATGCGTATGTTGTTAAAAAAAAAACTAAATAGTTTTATTCGCTACTATTGTTTGTAATGATCTTTAGACCGGATGATGTTAATGCACTTATGTCAGTTAAATTAGCACTTAAGTATAGTGGTCGAGATGTTGAGGCTATGAAAGCCGTTGCACAAGCAAGTAAAAAACGATCATTAGCTGATTTTCAACAGGTTTGATTGAATTAACGAGAAAGAAAAAAAACTTTGAAATTCATGATTGATCTTTTAGGCATTACAAGATTATAAAACTGAACTATCTGGTGATCCAATGGTTCACTCACATTTAGGTACATTATATGATAATTTACTTGAACAAAATCTTTGTCGTTTACTTGAACCATTTTCTAATGTTCAAATCGAACATATTGCACATTTGATTAATCTACCTCAAGTATGTCATTGAATTCAATAAAATATTTATCATCTTTCTTCTTTCGCACAGGATGTTGTCGAGAAAAAACTCTCTCAAATGATTTTAGATAAAAAATTAATTGGCATTCTTGATCAAGGTTCAGCCAATATCGTTATTTTTGATGAAACAGCATCCGATACACAATATCAAGATGCTTTGGTCATTATTCAAAATATGTCTAAAGTAGTTGATACTCTCTTTAGTAAAACGAAAAAACTTTCTTAGTGCGGCTTTTTTTCGTGCTTTTATTTTCCAATGTTTGTTTTCACCATTCTGACAAAATATGTTATTATTCAATCATGAACCAGCTCCTCTTTCTTTTTGTTGCTTCATCAAATTTTTATCTCTTTTCTTGTTTGAAAAAGAACAGGACTAACACAACAACTCTAGGAAGATATTTATGAATATATGTAACAAGAATTGAGAAAAATTCCATTCATAAATTCATTGTTATTTTTTTAACCTTATTGTTGAAACAACAAAACATTACAAGGCAAATATATATGTAAAATCGAATGATGATTTAAGTATTTTCTTTACTATAAATGCTCACGGTGATAATCACTAGAATCAAATACACATGATTAAGATTCCTGCTAAAAAATAAAGATCCTTGTGTAGATTATTGACATGAGCACTGTGACTAGTCGGTGAAATAGATCTTTAAATGTATATATATATATATATAAATCAGAAGAAAAATTCCTTAATTAAATAATAATTGATAACATAGAGAACATTTCGTTTTCGATAGTTCCAGTGCATTTGCCAGTCTAATGTGGGTTCGATTAAAGAAAAAATTAGTGCATACATCGAGTTTCACAGATTGTTTATATAATAACTAACATAGTTGCTTTTCATCTGACTATTACGTGATAATCTATGAAGTTTGTATTCATATCTGTTTCATTGGATGAAAGTTACCATTATATTCATATCATGGATAGGTCCAGCAATAGAAATTTGAAATAAATTCGATTATGATGATTTTTATTTTCTCCCTAGGATTTGATGTACCACAGTATTTAATTATGTTCCTCATATATTTTCCCAGAAAAGTGCATTTCTTCCACAACAAAACTTCATGTAAATACAGAATTTCTACCAACCGAAATATCGTATTCATAAACTGTCAAAGTTTATGTTTCATGAAATTTCGATCAGTAATATTTCGTTATCTATGATAGAATAATGTGCTTTTGTCTTGTTCGTGTTCAGATTGGCAAAGAAAGTTTTTATTCTGTAACTGCTAGTCACGTAGATATATTATTTTTTCTTGTTGACCGATCAGGAATAAAACATGATTCCTAACAGCATCAAAAACAATTATTTTATTTTATTTAATCTTTTTTTGCTGATTTTCTTTTTAATTTAACAACAATATCATCATCATCAAGTTCAGTCCTTGACGATGAAGTTATACTATTGAATTTTCTCTTCTTTAATTTTTCGTCAATAAGCTGCTGTGTACCGAGTGTTGATTTAAAATGAGGATCGGTTTGATCAATATTAAATGCCGGTTGTGAATAAACAGCTTGAAAACGTCTATCATCAAGATTCAATGTAAAATTATCATTGTTTGTTTTTGTTTCGACAACATTGGATGCATTTTTTTGTGATTTTTTTGATTTCTTAGCAGCTTTTAATGTTTGCTTATGTGATTTGATCATATCACGAAGATTATAATCACGTTTATCGTCAATATCATCATCAAAAGTAAGTAATTCAAGTGTTTCACGATCATTTTCAGTTGAATCTGCTATTTCCTCTTGCTCTAGTTGATCTTTGACAAGATTTAATTTGTTTGGCTTTTTATTCTTCTTGTTCACGTTTATATGATCTTTTTTATTGAATTTTTCGTCTATTTTACCTTTTAAACCTGGTTGCCATGTTATTTCCATATCAATATCACTGTCGTCGTCGTCGTCATCATCATCATCTTTACTGCCATTACGTTGATTGAAATCTTCATCATCACTATTTTGTTCATCGAAGAAATTTGTTACTTTTTTCTTGGACTGTTTGCCTGCTTTAGGATTATCATCAAAATCCAAAAGTAAAGCTCTAAAATATAATAAGATTAAAAAGAATCAATATTTTTGAATTTTTCTTGATCGATTACCTATAACGATCAATATCATCTTGAGTACTAAGAACACTAGGTGCGCGAATAACGGGTTTATTTTGTTTCTGTTTATTTGAATTGTCTGGAACATTTGGTACTTTAAAAACACCATTGTCGTTTTTATTTTCATCGTCACTTCCTTCATTAACGTCATTATCATCATTGTCTTCGAGCTCGTCATCGGATTCTGATGCTAAATAAGTATCTAAATTAACTTGTTCCAATTCTTCAAGTGTATATTTCTTCTTGGTTAATCGACGTCGTTCGATGGGTGTTTCATCCCATGTACAACGAACTTTTGTCTGTGTCAATGCTGTATTACGAAAAAGTATTGGCTTATACACTGATTTATCTGGTAATTGAGTACATTGATCTTGCACTGGGATCGAAGAATCAAATATAACTGAATCAGGTATAAAACGTAAATCAAGACGAACAGCACTCGTTTCATATTCAAGTCCATCACATTCTTCATATATACGACTTGCCGTTGCTACACTGTCACATTCGGCAACAGCATAGTAATACTTTAGACGATTTAATTGATATTTTCGTAAACGTTCACGTAGAACAGGATCAGTTGTATCTTGATCGTCATCTTGATTATAATTTGGTTCTTCATCATCATCATCATCAGATTTTAATTCAGGTTCATCAGGTTCTTCTTCAGCTTCACTTTGATGACCACTATCAGTACCATTTCTAGAATACCCAACAAAAGCAAAACATAACGTAAGGTATAGTTCAGAGTTGCTAAAGAAATCTTACTTGTCTGTAGTAATAACAGGCTTTGCAGTTCCAGGCAGTGGACCAAATTTCTTTTCGACTTCCATTTGTTTTAATCCATATTCAGATGGATAGATAGTAACTGACTTAATCACACCCTCTGGTGGTTTCCATGAGTTCAGTAAGGTAAATATATCAATAGCACGTACACGATCCCAGTCCATATTGCATATTGCCAATCGATGACTGATTTCATCAGAACTAAACAAGAGAATAATCAATTATTCATTTCTTTTGTTTATATGTTGAAATATTTGCAATTTTAAATCTGTGCAACATTTGCTTTTCTCACAGTTAGACAGAGTTTGTCAAAGTCTTTGTGAAAAATCGGTTTAAAAAAGCCAGAGTAAACCATAATAATTGAAATCAATCAAAACTATCCAGCCTCTATATGAATTTTCCTCATCATACAATTACGCCAGAGAATTATTCATAATTTGAATAAGAATTAAAACTACTAGGGCTTGACGATGATAAGATATTTGTGTTAATCTTCTCTGAATTTTTTTTTAAATCGAATATTTCATAGTGTTACGAGAAGACGCGCGTTCAAATATCTCAAAAATATTTTTTCAAATCTATATCTAAAAGTTATTTCGAACTATAACGAAAAATTGATCCAAGCAGTCTATATTGACGACATTTTAATAGATCTATTTCATAAATATCAATTTTCTAATAAATAATTACCGTGTGCATTTATCATCAAATTCATTCCATTCGATACCATCAGCAACTTCAGGTATTTCTTCATCTTCTTCTGATGAACTTGACTTTTGATCGTCTTCTTCATCATTATCATTGTCTTCTTTTTCTTCATCATCACTATCATCACTTTCGAGTAGCTCATCAAGTTGTTCATCATCTGTGGATTTTTTATTTTTTCTTGGCTTTTCTTCTTCTTCCTCTTCATCGGATGACGTCGAACTGCTTTCATCCTCATCCAGATGATAGAATTTATTCATATCATCACGTGTTGTATGTTCTTTAACAAGAGGTCTTCCACGTTTATCAACTGTATATTTTAATTTAAACTTTGGATCACTAAACATCGATGCAAAGCGTCGATCAATCTTTAATTTTGTCTCATTTTTTGCTACGGGTCGAAAACGTGGGTCTTTTGTAATATGAGCAAAACGACTATCTTTTTTAAGTTCATCCATGTTTTTTCTTCTAAACGTAAAATGATCTACAATTATGAATAGGTTAAACAGACATTAATTTTGGATATAGAGTTTTCTTTGAGGAAAAAAAAAAGAAATAAACCTACGTAATATGGTTAGTCGAAATGAAAAAAAGAAAAGAAATGCAAAAGTACAAATGTCTATTTAGGCAAACGATTTGCAGTATTTGGAATCGTTTTGGTCGTTAAATTTTCAACCGCGTTGAAAACTTGTTCAGCATTCATGCCCGTTAATGGTATTTGTTTTTCAATTCCATATTCATATCGTGTCCATAATGTTGGATTCACATTTGAACATTCTCGAATGAGTATTGGCGTTGCTGGGTTTTGTTGTTTTAAATTAACATAAAATTTTTCAATAAATTGACGTACACCAGCACTAGTTGTTGATTTTTGACATAAATGTAAGCGTAATTCTTTTACAGTCGGTGCGAATCGAAGTGCTTTAGACATTATCTGAAAATCATTCCAATTTATCTTTAACATACTCTTTGCTCATATGTTTTAACAAAAACAACAATTAAAAATGCCGCATTCATGATAATCTGACTTTCCTGAAACTAAAACCAACGAATAACAAACAACAATAACAGCAGATAATCTGAAATAGCTAACAACAACAAAAACTGCTGGAGTAAATAGATAAAAAGAAAAATATCAGCATCAAGTCTGAGCATCACTTTGAAAGTAAAATTGTGAGTATAGCCATACGAATGTAGAGACCATTTTCAGCTTGGCGAAAATAGGCAGCTCGAGGATCAATATCAAATGCAGTACTGATTTCATCAAGACGAGGTAATGGATGCATAACAATCATTTTCCCATGTTTCTTAGCTTTACGCATAAATTTTGGTGTTATTTTATAAAGATCACAAACCTAGAATAAAAAAAATGAATGAATTATTCTTTTTCAAGCATTCGAAATTAAAGAAAACCTTTTTGTATTCTGTTTCAGAAGTAAATCGTTCTTTTTGAATTCGAGTCATATAGAGAACATCTGTGTCCGGTAATATTTCATCAAGACTTGTATATGATTTCTAAAAAAAAGAAAAAGAAATATTCACTTTATTCTGAGTTACATGAGTTCTGAATAAGACTCAAACTCATTTCATTCAATTCATATAGAATCTTATTATTATCATTTAACACAACTAAAATGAAATGTTAAGCTTCATGAGAAATACATGATAGATTTTTATCGATAGTGATGGGAAGAAAGATAATCGAAAATATACTGTGACAACCAGCTAATCTCATTGAGAAGAGCATATTTCCTAATGAAATGGAACGTTTCAGGGCTCTGTTCTACGATCTACCTTCGGCAAATAATAATCATGGTGTAATAGGATAAAAGGATTATTTTCCGTTTCTTTAATGAAAAATTATATAAACTTTAACGACTTTCATCGAGCGAATACAGTCCGCTACAAATATGTCATAAACAGCTCGAAGGGGTCATGCTTTTGTTTTTTAAAGACATTTTCTATATTAGATAAATTTATTTTTCAAAACTGTTCCGATCTTAGGTCAATAAAGCCTGCTAATGATAAAATGACAAGTACTTTCTTTCATGGTTGACATTTTCAGCGATACACATTTTTTTTTAGAGTTTTTCTAATTGTAACCATTCAGCAAAGAAATGACAAATCATTCATTTTTCAACATTTTTTACTTTCATTAAACAATCTCATCTCGCTAAGTACTCTGAAGTGCGATCACTATTCATAGAAATAAGATTTTTTTATGAGAATGAATGCAACAAACTTCGGTGCTATTCTCATTAGGAATCTTAGCGTTCCGTTAATTCTTTTGCTTTCATAATAATCATACTTGCGGAATGCCTGCTGCTGAAACACAACTCATGACATCTTGAGGCATAGCCAATGAAGGTGGAGAAACATAGTTTAGTGTAATTGATTCTGTAAAAAACAGAAACAAATATTTGTGCATTAATATCAAGAAAAAAAGAAGAAGTAAAATGATTAAATTTGACATACTATCACTATAGATCGTTAGTAATTTTGCTAGTGAATGAACTGTTCGACCATGTTTTAAATCACCCACCATTGTAATCTATTTTATTTTCAAATAAAAAGTTTTTTGTTTTTTAAATTAAAAAATCCAACAAAAATAACTTACAGTTAAACCATTGAATGTTCCAATTTCTTCTCGAATTGTAAATACATCAAGAAGTGCTTGTGTTGGATGTTCACCAATACCATCGCCGGCATTGATTACTGGCACACGCGATATATCAGCTACTCGTTGTACAACACCTACTTCAGGATGGCGAATAACAATAGCGTCAGAATAACTCATTAACATTCTAACTGAATCTAAAAAGAAACAGATCAAAAATAAAATCGAACACTTGTTGAATAAAATAATTTAACCTTCAAGTGATTCTCCTTTTTTAATTGATGATAATTGACTATCAAATGGAATAACGGAACCACCAAGACGTAACATTGCAGCAGTAAATGAACATTGCGTGCGTGTTGAAGGTTCAAAAAACATATGTGATAAGATTTTACCCTAGAAATGAATAATTTCAATTTAATAAAATGTATTCAATATCAATCGAATAAAATTACAGCTAATATGGGTTCAATTGGACGATGATGCAAGTGTGCATTACGATAAAAATGTGCCAATGTAAAAATTTCACGGCACTAAAATTAATTCTATAGTCAATCATATTTTTCGACTAGCAAGATACATACTTGTACACGGTTCAATTGTAAAGAACTGAGTATATGATGTTTTGCTAGACTGGCTGCGATCTTTGGTATAACTTCTGGTTTATCCAATACACCTGGTTCACTAATATCTATTACAAATAAATAAATAAACAAAAACGACTTCTATAATTAAAAAAGGAAAGTTTTCAATTATTTACATCGTTGTCGTTTTCGTTCTATTTCATGAGGTGAATATTTTTTCTCCAATACTAAATTTTGTGTCGCTTTGATTTTCTTAGCATGATTGGATTCACCACGTAATTGTACTATATTTCTTCCTGTACCTTGCTCAGCTAGTACTTGCCCATCAACGAAAACAACTTCACCACGCAGTACAACACGATGAACAGAACCTCTTAGCATCATACCAATAAATGGTGTCCAAGCAGCTTTGGTAAATAATGATTTATCATCAACTGTCGATCGTCTTTCCATATCAACTTCAATGAATGTATCATCACCCTGGTCTGGCAAATTAAATATACGTTTAGGATTTGTATACATTTTTTCAATTAACTGATCCATAGTTAATTTTCCATCGTGAACAGCTGTTAACAATAATGGTAATACTGTTTGTAAGCCAGAAAAACCAGGCGGTGGATTTTCTTTATTTGATTTTTCATCCAAGGTATGTGGTGCATGATCAGTTGCAATACAATCAATAACATCCATATTATCCCATAAGGCTTTGCAATCATCACTTGTTTGAAGTTCAGGTTTAACATGGCAGAAACCTTTCATATTTCCATGTGCTTTTAATATATTTTGTATATTATCACGATGAAGAAATAGATGATGTGGTGTTACTTCACATGTAACTAGTAAACCTTTATTTTTTGCTGCTCGTATTAGAAGAATTTCATCGCGACGTGCAACATGTGCAATATGAACACTACGCGAATAAATTTCAGCCAAACATAATATACTTGCAACTGTTTGATTTTCAGCATGCGCTACAATTGGAATGTTAGGTGGCCATGTTTCAAAATCTTAACAGTTAATAATATACGTATGTACATAGAAAACGAAAAATTCAGGTGTTTTTCTTACGTTTCATCCATGATTCCATATTATCTAATTTTAAATCACCAAATGTTGTATTTAAATACATTTTAAGTCCAACACATCGATGTGCTATATCAACAACAGCTTTTGCATTATCAATACTTGCACCCATAAATAAACCGTAATCACAAAGTGCTTTCTTTTCATAGAGTTTTTCAGTCATCTCCAATACAGTTTCATTGGTAAGCGCTGGCTTAGTATTAGGCATTGCTAAGACCATTGTAATACCACCTAAAAATCATGGCATATCTTGTTTCTCTTTTTTTCATGTGAACCCTTTATTTTTACCTGCTAAAGCCGAACCTGTACCACTGACAATATCTTCTTTGTGTTCATCTCCAGGTTCGCGTAAATGAACATGACTAGAAAAAAATTTAGTTATTTTATTACAAAAACAAAACTTGTTATTTATTTTAGCCTATTTACCAATCGATTAAACCAGGTAACCGAATTAGTGTTGTAGTTGAAATGCAATCAATAGACATGTCGACTTTTGATTCTTGATTGTTCAATCGACGTAAAGCTTCAACAAATAACTTAACACATTTAACATCAGTAATTAAGGGTACGCTATAATCAGTAGCCAACCGACGACAACGATAGCCTTGAGTAACAAACGAGGATGCATGAGCTACTCCTGCTGAACGCATTGGTATGTTAATGACCTATAATACATAAATCACACTTTTTATAAAAAAAAACAAGAAAAAATAACAAAATACTAACTAAATCAAATGAACCAGTAGCAAGATAATCAGCAATAGTTCGTTGTGTAGGATTATCAACAGCTCCTAGATCACCATCACCATTGGTATATTCATATCCATTGCCATATCCATTTGAATTTGTTTCTGTTTCTTCGTATTTCCAATCGATTGGATTAATATTAATATTATTAGCTTCGAAAAAATCAGCTGTTCCAATACTAGCATATAATTCATAGCCAAGTTCTATTAAAGTACGAATAGCTGTTAATAATTCTTGTTTAGCCTTATATGAACCAATTGAAACAAGAATGTTTTTCTTCGGTATACGGTATCCAGTACTTATTAACGCTTTTAAATAAGCAGTAAACCGATCAGACCCAAAACAAGCAACTTCGCCAGTTGACATCATTTCAACACCACGTAAAACTTCAGCACCTGTTTTTTTTTTGTACGAGAAATAAAAAGAAAATAATAAAAATGAAATTCAAAAACAGATTTTAAATAGTTTTACCGGATAAACGTGAAAATGAAAATTGTGGAACTTTCACACCGATACGTGTCGAATGAAGAAAAAGCGGATCGTCAACAGTTTCTGGTTCAAGACCAACTAGAATTTGTGTAGCAACAGCAATGAAATCATGATCAAATGTTTTAGAAACAAATGGAAATGAACGAGATACACGAACATTGCATTCAATTACTTTCAATTGATTATCCTAAACCAAAAAAGAAATACAATTCATTACAGTTTTTCTTTTTCTTTGAAACAAAGAAAAACTAACTTTAGCAATTAATTGCATATTGAATGGTCCCGATATTTGTAATGCTTTTGCAACTGAAAAACAGATAAATTGAATTTTTTTAATTGTATCTTCATTGAGATCTTGCGGTGGTGTTACTAAAGTAGCATCACCCGAATGAACACCAGCATTTTCAACATGTTCAGATATAGCCTAAAGAAATAAAATAAAGAGGTTCATAAATTAGCAATCTTTTTATATGATTACCAATCGAACAACTTGGCCATTCCATGCAACAGCATCAATGTCTAACTCTTTTGCATCAAGAATAAATTTTGAAATTACAACAGGATATTCTTTTGAAAGGCCATGTTCACTTAAATATGCTTTCAAATCTTTAGCATTGTAGACAATACGCATAGCTGCACCAGATAAAACGTATGATGGACGAACAAGACATGGATAACCAACAGAATCACAAAAAGCACTGGCACCATTAAAATTGCATAGTTCTTTCCATTTTGGTTGCTGAATATTATTTTCATCCAGTAAACGAGAAAATTTGAATCGATTTTCAGCTGCATCAATACTTTCTGGTAGAGTACCTGGAAACAAAAAACAAAATGAATCATAAAGTTTATAATAATTTAACTCCTACCAAGTACATTAACATGTCTTTGTCGATGTAAATCCATGGCAATATTATTTGGTAATTGACCACCCATTGATAGAATAATACCATGTGGTTTTTCGAAATTATAAACATCAAGTACAGATTCAAATGAAATTTCTTCAAAATATAATCTATCACTCATATCGTAATCAGTACTAACAGTTTCAGGATTACAATTAAGCACTGCAAGAATAAAACAATTATAAATAAAACTGTATTTTTTCTTTCGTCAAAAGACAAAATCTTACTTAAAGTATAATGACCAAGACGTCGTAGTTCATTTAAACATCCAACAGCACACCAATCAAATTCTACGCTGCTTCCTAAAAATATTCATAGTTAACATAGATAAAAAAAAAGACCGTAATTGAATATTTACCAATTCGATAAACACCTGATCCAAGTACAAGCACAGGCGTTTCTTCGTTTGTACTTGGTTGTACATCATCAATATCAGCATGATACGTTAAATAAAGATAATTGGTTTGTGCTGGCCATTCACCAGAAACTGTGTCGATTTGTTTAACAAATGGACGTATGCCAAATCGTTGACGTGATGCATAAACTTCCAATTCTGTGGTATTACAATATATTCCAATTTGTTTATCTGAAAATCCCAAGCGTTTCGCTTCGAGTAGAAGTGTTTGGTCTTGGAAAATTAATGAATCAGAATGTTTAACGAGAAATTCAATAATTGATGCGAATTTGTACAAGAACCATCGATCTATTTTGGTTAGTTCAAATAAACGTTCTATACTATAACCTTGCCGAAGAGCCGTTGCCAATATGAAAACACGTTTATCTGTTGGTATACTTAATTCCTAGAATAAAGAAAAAAACAAGGATATTTGTAGGAAAAAAATTTGATTTCCAATTAATATTACATCGTCTGTGACTGTTCTTGCGTACGGTTCAAAGCCAATAATATCTTCATCAACCATTCGTAAAGCTTTCTGAAATGTTTCTTCGAATGATCTTCCAATTGCCATAACTTCGCCGACGCTTTTCACTAAAATAACAATAAAATAACAGCAGCTAGATTATTCTTTTTCTGTATTATTTTATGAAAAATCATCACTAACTTGAACTTCCAATTTTATTTGAACATCGAACAAATTTTCTTAAATCCCATCGTGGAATTTTCACGGCAACATAATCAAGACTTGGTTCAAAACAAGCACATGTTTCATTTGTTATAGCATTCTTCAACTCAACTAAACTCATTCCAAGAGCAAGTTTAGCTGCTATATATGCTAATGGATAACCAGTTGCTTTTGATGCTAATGCTGATGAACGAGATAATCGCGCATTGACTTCAATAATATAATATTCAGTTGAACATGGATTTAATGCAAATTGCACATTGCATTCACCAACAATACCCAAACTACGAACAACTTTAATTGCAATACTGCGTAATAAGTTATATTCATCATTGGATAATGTTAGACTGGGTGCAACAACGATTGATTCACCAGTATGAATTCCTAATGGATCAATGTTTTCCATATTACATACCTACCAATAAAGACGTCAAATATTTAACACAATTATAAAAGAAATCTATTCTATAGACACCTACGGGTAGAGGTGTCAGCCGAACGGTTGAACGGCACCGGCTGATATTTGCAAGTCCTTATGTGACGGCGGCGGCTGATTTGATAGAAGAATCGGCTGCTGCGACCCCTCAGTCGTATGCTTGATACCTCTACCTACGGGTATCTGAATCTCCTGATTTGTATTTCTACAGTATATGACAGGATAATATGAAAACGTCTGGCTATGTTCATATGTTACGCATTGATTTCTGAAGAGTAAAACTCATGTGGTTCAGTAAACCTTGGACACACTTCATTTGCCATCCTTTTATTGAATCCTTCTTCAGATATGCAATAAAGAGAGAGAATTTATCTAGCATAAAAATAACTTACTGATTTAAGATCCGTGATCATTCTTTGACTCATTTGGATGCTAGCATTAACCAGAGATGAACATAACCTTGAGATATTAGAATGGTAGCATTTTCTTTTCAGACATCGAAATAGGAGAACTTCAAATTTTTTTACAACGCAACAGCCTCTTGTAGACATTTTCTCAACCAGTTATTCTATTGTGATTGTCTATTATCACTAGTCATTAGCTTTTCTCGTGCTTTTTTAAGATAAAAGAAAAAAAATTCATTTGTAATTCTGATAGTGATAGAAAAATAGTTTAATATTTAACATACCACAATGCAATTATCATATTGATCACGAACGACTTCATATTCAAGTTCTTTCCAACCTTTAAGTGATTTATCAATTAATAATTGAGACGAATGTGCTAATGCTGATGTAACTAAAGGTATAAGTTGTTCACGATTATCAGCAAAACCTGATCCAAGACCACCAAGTGCAAAAGCAGCACTACATAGAACAAGAATTATTCAAAACAAAAACTGTCTGTGAAAGATCTAAGTACCGAACAAGTACTGGATAGCCAAGTCTTTCCGCCGATACCAACGCCTAAAGTATATGATTCAGGGTAATATTTTAGATATTTTAACTTTTTCTATGGTCAAACCTCTTCAAGAGAATTCACAGCTTCACACGGAGCAACTTTTTCGCCAATATCAGCCATTTTCTGTGCAAACAACGATCGATCTTCAGTAATTTGAATCGATTTAACCGGTGTACTATTCATATAAGAAACATACAATCGATGATATCAAGATCAATTTATATTGCTTACCCTAATACATTGCATGCGTATTTTTTTAAAATACCCAATTCATGCAATTGAAAACCACAATTTAACGCTGTTTGTCCACCAAAACTAAGTAGAATACCATCGGGACGTTCATTTCGAATAACTTGTTCAACATAAGCTGGTGTAATTGGCAAAAAGAATACTTTATTAGCAAGACCTTTCGATGTTTGAACTGTTGCAATATTTGGATTGATTAATAGAGTATAGATATTCTCTTCATTCATTGATTTTATAGCTTGTGTACCTATAGAAATACGACAATGAAAATTTGATGTGAAAATTTGATGTTTCATACCAGAATAATCAAATTCCCCTGCTTGTCCAATCATTAAACCACCACTTCCCAATATCAATACTTTTTTCACTCGTGTACAAAATGCTTCTGGTGGTGCATGAGGACCACTATCACGACTAGTTAATTGTTCTTTTAAATATGATTTCGCATTGATTGTTTTATTTGATTTATATGACTGAACAATATCAAGAAATATTTGAAATAACTGTTCTGTATCACGGGGTCCAGCACAATGCTCAGGATGAAATTGAACACTGAAAAATGGTTTCAAATCATGAATAATGCCTTCATTTGATTGATCATTTTGGTTTGTAAATAAAATACTCCAATCTTTAGCTAAACCTTGTTCTGTTTGAACAGCAAAACCATGATTTTGTGATGTAATAAAGCAACGTTGCGTTCCTTCCAATAAACATGGCTAAATAAAAAAAATGATAATCAATATAGATTTCAAAATTATAATGAAAGATATACTTGATTATGACCACGATTTCCATATTTAAGTTTTGCTGTTTTCATTCCAGCAGCTAATGCCATTAACTTAAAAAGAAATTGATTTAATACAAAATATTTCGATTTAATAAACTTTACTTGATGACCAAGACAAATACCAAATACCGGTTTAACAACTTCACTATTAATCCATGATTTAATGGTTGTAATAGTATCTGGACATTGAGTTTGCGGATCACCGGGACCATTACTCAAAAACAAACCGTCATATTCTAAACCAATCAAAAAAATGAAAAATTCTTTTTCATTTTTGTACATTCTTGACAAATGGAACAATACCTTCTTGTTTGACAGGATAATTCCATGGAAACACAGTTACTTTTGCACCGAGTTGGCATAACATTCGTAATTGATTCATTTTAAGACCACAGTCAATACAGGCAATCGATAGTTTGCCTGTTGGATTATAGATACGTGGTTTCTAATAATACAGTAAAAACCAAAAAATAAAAATATACAAATAGAAGAGTTTACGTACTGGAAGAGAAACTTGTGCCACGAGATTTGATTTGTTCTGATCTTGAAATGCAATTGATTTTGGATCAGTTCCCTCCATAACAATCTATTTATATTTGATTTAATAAAAAAAATAGAGAAACAAGATAATTATACTTTTCCAAGCATTGTTCCATGTTCACGAAGTTTTTTAGTTAACATACGTGTATCGATACCTAAATAATTTGTATTGCATCATAATAAAAAATAGACACTACAGCAAAGACCGACCATAAAGGCCAGGTACATTATGTTTTTTTAGCCATGATGAAAGAGATTCAACAGCATTCCAATGGCTGTACTGTTCAGTATAAGCACTAACAATTAATGCTGATGCATAAATTTTATTTGATTCAACCCATCGAAGTAGTCCAAACTCATCAACGGCTTTTTCATCGGGTACGCCTGTAAAAATAAGATATTCGATATTAAACGTACCAAACAACAAAACAGAAAATGAAACAAACCATAATTGCCAATAAGTGGAAAAGTAAGAACAAGAATTTCTCCACAATAAGATGGATCACTTAACGACTCGGGATAACCGACCATACCAGTTTGAAATACTAAATCGAAGAAAAAAACAGATTGTTAAAAGAAAATGAAGTCATTTATTAATAGAATCTTACCGACTTCACCGGTAGTATTAGTTGTAGCACCAAATACAAAACCGGTAAATTCAGAACCATCTTCAAGAATTAATGTTCCACGTTGCATCTTGAAAAAATAACCAAATTTAGTTTATTATTGAAAGATTAGCGATAGTTGATATATTCATGTAGAAGAGAAATAACGACTGCATATAAATACTTTAACTTTATCGAGGCTTTAAAAAAATATCTTTTTACATTCCATTGGAAAGAATTTGGCACGTATTCTGATAAACAAATTCTACTAAATTTCACGAGGAATATGTGCGAAATATTTCCTGGAATCTCGCTATATTTTATGTCGAGGTACAATGATGCAATTGAAATCGTCCAATAGTATTATTTTGAATTTTTTCATCCAGTGCTCCTGACATCTATTTCTGGTGAATTTGAAATGTATTTTACGCAGTTTAATTTTATCGACTACAATAATCTAGGATATATAAGATTTACTTCTAGCTTTAAAATATTGGACGCTTCATGAGACATTTCGTTATTCTAGAGTATTTTTTATTTCATCCTACATGTTTTTTTCCATACTGTTCAATCGTTGTTATCTTATAGTTTTTTTTATCTATTATTCACGATTTCTGTGTTCATTTTGTTCCCTTGTCATACATCGTTATGAACTCAGTATGCTATTAAACAAAGGTAAAAATGAAACATAAAAATATGCACCGCAATCCTTACTACAGAAAAATCTAAGACAGGTGATAGAATTCTCATGAATAAATATGACATAGTGAAAATTTTCATCGTTTAAAAGAGAACCCAATTGCTTTGCGAGAGTCTACTTCAGTAATAATAACGTATGCTACGAATTATAATATTTCTTGTGATAGCGACATTCGCTATATGTGAACGTCAAACTCCTCCTTCATATCCATTATGGCCTGATGGATTCAAGTAAATTTGATTGTTTTTAAGAAAAAGATCGAATGATTAAAACTATTTTCGTTTTTAGAACCGAAGCCATAGTAACTGCTTTTGATGAAGATAATCAGCCACATGTTCATCGTAGTCTTTTCTATTATGCATATACAAACGTAACGCCTAGTGGAAAATGGCATGGCCTAGAACGGCACGATCATTTTGGTTATTGTTATGGTTGGGCTGTGAATCAATCTAGTTGCACTATTTTAATTACTGAAAATGTTTATGTGGTTGCTAATAATCTTTGTTGTATAGCTTTGCCAGGAAATTTCGGTGTACCTCGAGATTGGCTTAAAAGTGCCACTTGGCTTGGAATAGAACAGATACATGGTAGAAATGTTGATCACTGGTATGCTTGGGAACATGAATATTGGAGTGAAGTTGATGAACTTGGAAATGGTGTACGCTATTCGGGTCCTAACTTTAAAACACCTCGTCAATTTACAGATTATGATGCATGGGAAATTGCTCCACAAGATCCTACACTTTTTGATTTACCAAAAGATACTGATTGCAGCCAGCCATGTTCATAATACTAGTTGCGATTCTGCAATGTGAACAATGTCATACAATAAAAATCTGAATCGTATTTTTAATAAAAGATATCACAAGAGCAATATGTTATCAGAAATATTGGCTTTTATAAAATCATAGCATTCGTTACTTAAAAATAAAAATGGACTTTGATAATGTGTAATCCTATTACATAGTTTCTCGATAACAAATAATTTCAGTATCAAGAATACTTTTTGTCTGAATAGACTATAAGTCAATAAATAAAACTAGTTTACAAGAGAAAAAAACCAGAGATAGATGCAAGTTGAAAGTAATGTAGCGCCCGGAAGGTTTTTCAATAAGTTACGATCAAGTTCTCTCAAAGAACGAAATTAGAAAAATTCTCTGATTGCAGTATGGCTTCCAACTAATGTTTTCTCCGGTTCTTTTCTCTTGTCGGTTCCAGTGAAATTCCATCATTTTTGGAAACCAAAACTACTATTTATCTTGATGGATTTATTATTTAGTTTTGATAGAATTTCTAATTTATTTTATTATAATGGAAAGATATTATAGCACTTATGAATCAATAGAAATGGAAATTTCAACCTGAATGCGATCGAATGCTTGAACTAATTGATACCTTGACAATATTCTTTACATTATTGTAATATTCCTATAAAGATAATCAAAACAGAGAATAAAATAATACAAGTAGTAAATATCCGCTTTGTAACGCCTCACTTTCAAATAATAAAGTTCCACGCGCTCGACGTTATCGATTGATTTTTATCAATCATCACTATTTATTTATACACTTTTACATTTTTTGAAGATTTTAAGCAACTTTCTGGTACTAAGCAAATTTCATTGAAACCATTTCTATCAAACTTTGCAATACAAATAGAAGCAGTCATTTAGTATGTAGATATACGAAGTATAAAGAGTTTCTATACTAATCATTACGCTTTGCATATGAATTGTCGAACTTTGAGCAGTCCTTATGTATGTTCATCTTGGTTTACAGATATATGAAGCTGTATGATATTTAAAACTCAACAAACAATCTTAGAGGTCTTGTTTTTCAATCGAATATATGTACTGTATTCAAATATTCAGATAAAGAAGAAATTCGTCAATCGCGTTCGATCTATCTACTTATATGATTTTAATTTTAAATCAATATGAATAAGAGATAAAAGATGATATTGTCACAGTTGATTGAATATGAAAAGTTTAAGATAAAAGGTATTAGAATATGCCCGAATTTGATAAGATCAAGCTTAAACGAAGCAATTAAACAAGTTCTACAGTTTAAGTTCTTTTATTATTTAATAATGGTTAACAAACGACTCTAATGATTGTAGGTCATTAGTGTCTGTGAAGAAATAATGTAATGCGAAATCATTCTGTCAAAAATTAACTGTTGAATAAAAAGTTGTTTTTGTTTTGGATTGAGATTTGAGCTTAATACCAACAAAAACTTATCTTGGTGAAATTTACAATTAAATCATTTGCATTCTTTCAAATATATAGCTATGATTAGATGTCAAAATGTGTATTAAAAACGTTTGCAGCAACATTTATTGTTGAATTGTTTTTATTGAAATGGTTAGTAGTTACGATATGGAAATGTCGAGTATAATATAAGAAAAGAATAGAAAAGTTACTTTAGACGCAAGGGGCAAAAAACTATTTGAAAAAAAAAGAAAAAAAGAAGTCAAATGTGTATTAAAAGTTATAATGATGATCATAGTTATTGTATTGTTTTTATGTAAGTGATGGATAGTCTGGTTTTATGCAGACGAAATTAGATCGCGGCTAATTTCTTCAATTTTAGCACCTATAATGGGCCAGATCATATTACGACCGAAATCATAAGCATTTCGACGAGCTCTATCGCGTACTTTTGTATCTTGAAATAGCTTAATGATCAACGAACTCAAGTGTGCAGTGTCATTGAATGGAGT
>CAJNYU010000533.1:14250-100929 GCA_905331475.1 Rotaria socialis | reverse complement strand
CGTCTTATGTATTTGTTTATTTGTGTGTGTAAGAAAACTTCATTCAAGGAGTTAGATGAGACACGCACACACAGACACAGAGAGAGAGAGAGAGAAAGAAGATACAAACACATTTGTTTTTGAGAAAAAAAGAACGAGAGAAAGAAAAAAAACGAGAACGCGCGAGCGAGCAAAAAGAAAGCGAAAAAAAAAACGAGAAAGAGGACATATGTGTATATACGCGTATTAAAAAGAAGAAAAAGAAAAAATTCAAATTAGACAGTGCTTGATGACGTGCAAATTTCGTTTTTTTAGTATTGTTTTCTTTTCAGAATATAAAAGCTGTAGAGAGAGAGAGAGAGAGAGAGAGAGAAACAGAAATAAAATTTTTGGTTGTTTCGGTTCCATCGCGGTCGCGCTGATAGATCACAAAACAACCCCGATGACTATTGCCGCTAATATGAGAGAAAAGAAGAAAAAAAAGGCACTCAGGCCGAGATTCAAATCGTATGGTTTTTTTTCTCTTTGGGGTTATAATGGATAGATAGTAGCAGAACAAAAAGGAAAAAAAAAGAGAATAGAATGAATATTGTTGTGTTGACGGTTACTGTTGGCACGCACACACGCGCGAAAGAAAAAAAAACAAGCACGACACTAACCTACAGACAGACTGTACACGACGAGCAGAGTTTGTTTAAAGGTATGAAATAGGAAGGACAGGAACGAATTTTGTTGAGCTCAAGACAATGATGACAACAACATCAAGACTATGAAGAAGAACATAAACGACATAGACAGCACCAAACAATTTCGACGTGCGCGTCTTAGGTGTTTTGTTTGTTCGTTCTTCAAAAAAGAAACAAAAAAAGAAGAAAAAAAAGAGGGGGTGGGGACAATGAGTTAGGACATTAAAAATTGAGCGGCGCGCGCGTTTGGGAAAACGGAACACAAAACAAGAAGAAGAAACACCAAACTTATTTTGCTAATAAAATAAATATATATGAAGACAAGAAAAATTTTTGCGAAATTTCGCAAAGAAAAAAATTGAGAATAAAAACGAGAGTTACATTTCAAAATACAAGCACACACAGATTTACGAGATGAGAATTAAACGAGAGCAAAATGAAGAGAAAAAAGCGAGAGACAGGAATCACAGTAATTCGTACTGTCTCAAGTGCATACGTTGAATGATGTCGCGACAATCATTGAATACTCGACGAATATTTTCTGTATCAACCGCACATGTAAAATGCGGATAACAATAATGGCGATTTTCACCGGTAGCCGTGCTGACTCGCTGTAAAAAGAAGAAAACAAAATTTCAAATGACAATTCATTATTGTTGGTCTTACTAAAAATTCATCGCGAATGAAATATTTAGCTCGCGTTACTTCAGGATCTTCATCCGGCTCGGCTTTGTCTAAAGAAGAAGAAGAAAAGCAAATTTTAGATATCGTATTTTTTAAAAATGATTTCATATTATATTAATTTAATGGACGTTAATTTTACGTAATACAAATGGCAAAACGAAACAACAAAATATCATCTTTTATTTGTCCTTACTGTATTTTTGTACAGATAACTCTGTGAAAAATAAAATAGATGAACAAACAAAACAAAATTTGTCGTCTTCTCTTTTCAAGCCTTTATATATTTACCTGGCTCGCCTTGTGAAACAACATATCGAGCAAATTCAGGAAAATAATCTTCAAGTCGGCGACCACTTTTGATTTTTTCAGCTAAAAGATCTTGTTTGTTGAGAAATAATATAACAGATATTGTCCGTAGCCATCTAAAACAGATCTTTTTTATTTGAAGTTCTTTGTTTTACTAAACAAATTTACCGATTATTCCATATATTTTTAAACAGCTCAAGTGATTCTCGTAGTCGATTTTCTCCTTCATCTTCAAGAAGCATCATATTAAAACTGTCACACGCTGTGACGAATATAATTGCAGTAACATCATTAAAACATTGTATCCATTTTCGTCGTTCTTCACGTTGTCCGCCCACATCAAACATACTATAAAAATTCGACAAAACACTATTAATATTACGTCTTTCAGCAAAATAATACATACTGGAAGCGCACGCGTTCAACGGTAAAGATAGTTTCGTAAATACCAGATGTGAGCACACGACAACGAAGAATATCCTAGAAAGAAATTTATCACATTCAAATTCTATATTACACATCTTTTATAGATGCAATGACTCAGTGAGTACGTTCTTCGGCACCTACTTTACAGGTGCAAGGATGACGGTTGACTACTGATAAGATTAGGTTCATGACATTCTACCCTCGATCCATAGTAACAACAAAAAAAGCGTACAACTCGTCGTATAACGATTAGATAGTTTAAATGTCTTGTCGAGTAAATATAAATCCTACTTGGATATATCTGAAATCAATCAATTTAAATTTCTAAAGGTAACTTCCGATATCTATACTTTCCGGAAATGCATTCAATCCTATAAGTCATCATGGTTAACTTCGAAATATTAAATTAGGTTTTTCTTTCATATCAAACAACAAAGCAGCGATTATTGAATTTTTGGCATTTTAGAAAATCTTATATTTATTTCCCATTGAATTAATTCATAAATAACTAGGCTAATTTAATAAAAACTCTATTTCTCGAAATCAAACTCATTAACAAACCTGATCACTGGGCATATAATTTGGTTGTTTAACTTCATCGACACGATCAAGAAAGCTAAATAAAAATAATTGCTCTATTTTTTTTTTCGTTTTCAAAAACATTACTATTTAGCACAATCGATAAGTTGAAATTCATTCGATCGGTCATAGCAAGCTTGTACACCAGCATCACGCCAAAGTATTGCTGCATGTTCATAGAATTCAGGTGGATAATCAAAATCTAATTGATGTGCTGTTGTTAACATATAGGTAGCACGCCATTGTTCTTGTTGATGTTCGAGTGTAATAGGTGGATTGATTTTTTCCGTAGCACGTAAAATACTCTTTAAAAAAATTAAAATAAAAGCCATGAAGCCCCTCAAAATCATAATCTACGTACAGAAAGTGAATCACGAATATTACGTTTAATATCAGGAATTTTATCGATTTTTTCTCTAGAAAAATACAATTTATTGAATTCTCGAATACGAAAAAAAAATTCATACTGTGTAGTGAAAGGATTATGCAAAATTTTCATTTGTTTAACAACGGTTGATTTGCCGGATTCGCCGGCACCTTGAAAAAAAATAGCAATGAATTGTATTAGAAAGTAAAATAAGCAAATAGATTTTGTACAAACCCAAGAGAAGTAGACGATAAGTAGCTTTATAGATTTTTTCATCTTGTTTTAATTTTGCATTAATTTGTTTGTTGATTTGTTCGCGTTTTTTCTCATCATCATTCTTCGGTGCAATACAACTCCAAAGTTTCGGCATTTTGATTTTTCGATTTAGTCTATCAACATTTTCTAATGAACAATTCGTCATCTGAAGCCATGCATACACGCATAGATGCGCGTCAATTAGAAAAAAATATTCTTTTTGTTGTTTTGTTATTTATCAAACAACAAAAGAAATTATGTCAAAATAATCTTAAAGAAAAAACAAAAATGATCGTAAAAAAGAATTTTTATCACAAAACCAACTATCAAATCAAATATTCATGAATAGACGTTCTTTTTTACAAGCATACACAACCACATATAATGTATAAAATACGAAAATTTATGACAAGCTAAGATTAGCAAATGTGCCCAAAATAGCTCGCTAGACATCTATGCACTTGTTAATGAAGAAAAACAATAAAGAAATAGAGGAAAAAAACAATAAAATTTTTTGTCTTTATTTTAAATTAAATGAAAATAACTAAAAAAATAACAATGATGATATTCTCATTGTTATTAACAGAATTGAGGTGTTGTTGTTATTGTCATTAGAATTATTATTATTATATTATTATTATTATTATTGTTGTTGTTTATTTGTATCGCGAACAAGCCATTGAGATTGACGGTTGGTGGAAAGGGAAGTCGTGTTTGATTGGTGAATCGTATTGACCAATAGAAAAAAATAACGGGAAAAAATTATTCAAATTTTTTTAATTAAATATTGAATTGTTTCATACGTAAGTTTTTTTTATTTAATATTATTTTTATTAAGGAAAAATTGAATTTATGATTTTTGTTTTGTTGTTGGAAGAAATACTTTTTTTTTTGTTCTTCCGCAAAAGAAATTATTTTACTTTTGTTTGGGGAACTGATACGTCTAGTGTAAAGTAATGAGTTAATTATAAATTCAATTAGTAGATCTAAACACAAATATGTATTGTGTTCATGATTTTAAGTGGCAAGGATTCAGATGAATATTTTTTTTTCTTAAAATAGCTTTTCTCTTATGGGAAAAGAAGATTTATTATAAGAACTAGAAAACATCGAGCGATGATACATTCTTCTTGGAAGTAGATTTTATCTTTTTCGTCGTCAAATATTTAGAAAAGACTATCAATCAAACAAACAAACAAAAACCATTCTAAAGATCACAATTGACTGTATAGAAAATCACTATTGAGATGTAATCGCACCCGATAGGATGATAAAAGCACCAGAATTAAATAATTCTATCTCTGATGAAATATTTTTACTACCGGAAAAAAATTTGTCAATAAAATTTAAGTAAGAATCCTCGTAAAGCATATCCAGTGGATTCTATGCAAACATTTCGGCCTCAAAAATCGATTTTTAACTTATCAGGATTCTTAAATCTATTTATTTTAGAAATGTCATCAAATTTGTTTTACGATAGTGATGACGAACGCGATAGTTTTGACATTGAACGCCGACAAATAGAATCGTTTCAAAAACAATTTTTATCAGCTTCAATAGAAAGTAGTGACGATGATGATGAAGGTATAATTGATGGTACGAAAATTCCGTCATCAACCAAAGTAAAAAGTCGTGCTCGACATGCATTTTTGGATGTATCAATATTGTCGTCATCGTCTGAACAAGAACTACAGATCGATGACGAAAATCCATTTGATATTATTTCAAAATCGATCGATATCGAACACATAAAACCAGTAAAAAAGAAAAAAAGTCTTGGTGTATCGAAATCAAAAATTCAACTTGAAACATTGGATATTTATGAGCAAGATGATAGTAATAGTCGAAGTTCATTTCCAAGTAAAATTGGTAAAGTTGAAAGGTTTTTGTTAAAAAGAATATTTTATTTTATTATTGTTTTAATGAAAATAGACGATGAAGAAGAAATACAATCAAATAAAACAAAAACAAATAATAAAGTAAAATAAATCATTCAATTATTAACATTTAAAAATCGATTTTAGTCGAAAGTTCGTAAACCTACGAAAGGAATTGTGCTTGAAACAGAACGCAAAATGCAACAGCTCAGTCGTTGTAAGTTTAATGTTTCTATCTCAACATGAATATTTCATCGAACGCCGTCGTTTTTTTATCCTTCCTATGCATGATAATTACTCGGTGACATTATGCAGAACGATCGATCGCTTGCCTGGGCAAAATCTCCTTCGAGTAGACTGCTATTAAGACTTTGAATGATAGGATCATTATGTTATAAGAAAATAACACACGAAACTTTTCGAGTGATATGGCAAACTTTAAACAGGATAGTGTTTAGGATCAATTCGAGCGATAGGGACTTTCAAAAAAATTCTCAAAAAAATTTATTTAAGCCGAACAATTGGTATTACCGACTTTTGTACCAAAACCATTAGAAACATGGCATGCATTAGAAAAACGATCTCGACTAGAATTAATGAACGAAATTCGTGCCAAGTAATGAACCAACTAATCTTTTGAATTTCAAAGACTATTTGTTTGTTTTCTCTCTTACTCAGAAATCCTTCATTTACTCCACAAGATCCTGAACTGCCAGAACTACCGGTTGTTAATATTGAATCTGCAGTTGTCTCAACACTTGCTGATTTAACAAAATTAATCGAAGATAAACCAAAATCGTCGGATAAACTCAGTAAACTTAGTCGATTTTTAAATCCGGATATATTAAAAAAGAAACCAACCATGTCAAATATAATGAAAGAATCAAATACAATGATTGATTTGAATGATACGAAAAAAGCACCAAGCTAGTAAATTAAATTATCCCTTTAATTAAACTTCTTCATTATTTTTCTTTTTTTTAGCCCAACGATGAAATCAGCATTAAACATTTCTCTCGGTAATTTATTTAATTTAGATTCTTTTAATACAATGCTTTCTTCCAATCATTAGATTCTAATAAATCTCCATCTTCCAGTAAGAAACTATTTGATATGCAAAAGCAGCTGGGTATTCGAATGCAAGTTAAACGAGCAGCGATGTTAGCTGACAATCCTACAAACGTACAAATCGAAGACGAAGATGAAGATGTGAAAGAAATTGAAGATGATTCATCGGATTCAAACGACGACGCTGATTCAGAAATAATATCAGAAATCGATAAAGAAAATGTAAAATTTAAAGTTTAAACATAAATTTTATCCGCAAAAAATTTTTATCTTCAGGATGATTTACAAGTCGATGAAGAATCCGCACATTTAACGAGTAAGTTATAAAAAGAATTTGTCACTTCCCGTTATATAAAGCACACTTCTCTTATGCAAATCGTCTGATCGAAGTCTTTTTGTTTAGATGATGAAGACGAAATCGAAGAAGAAGAGGACGAGGAGACGGAAGAGAAAGAAAATACAAACCCATCTTCGGATCCAAATCGACCGTCATTAAAGGTAATTCATTTTAAGAAAGAAACAAAAAAGTTAATAATTGGTTTATATCATTGATATTTAGACTATACTTACACGATTAGAATCATCTAGTGAATCAGTGCATATCCAGCCAAAGTAAGTAATTCTTATTTATGCTTTTTAGCAGATGAAATAATTTCTATTTTAAGTTTTCCATGGTTTATAAGAGTCGCTCGCTGCATAGGATCGTATTGCCACCCATTGTACAAACGCTCGTTGTCCTTAAGTCTCTCCTATGGAATTTCCTGATACGTTAGTCTCCATCGTTTTATCGGCCGATAAAGTTTCACACGTCCGTTTATCGTATCGCAAATCTCGACCGCACTTTATCTTATAACTTAGAGATACGAACTCGATCGCATCAATATCTAAGACCCTCTCTGTTCTTACGGAACTAAATAAAACGGCGCACCAAGAACTTCCCACATCCGGTAAATTACAATCGCTAGGACACTGATCGACCTCGATTTTCTATATCGCGCTCTGTTAATCGTTAAAATATCAAGTTCAAGAATCCGCTCTACGATTTAACACGAACTCTTTCCTATGCATAAATTAATATATATATTTAGAGAACAAGACGGCAAAGCCGAATGGTTTAATTCTTCACGTCCTGCTCAATTTGATTCTGAACTTGAAATGCTTTGTTCTGGCGCATTCGATGGTGATAATATGTGTGTATTTAGTTTTTCTTTTCTTCTTTCTTGTAGTTGTATTCGAATTTTACTTAAGAATTGCTCCATCACAAAATTTTAAACATACGGAACCGATTGCTTTTTCTCCATTACCAGCAACGCAAATCGAAGAAGAACCGGACATTGAAGTCCGCCGTCCAAAAGTTCGACAATTGATTGATGACGATGATGAAGATCAAACTGTTTCGAATAAACAATCGAGTAGTGGAAGTAACAATGTCGAAGAAGATGAAGAAGAAGAAGAGGAGGAAGACGGCTTTGAAGATAATGAAGAATTGGTTGATTTTAAAAAACAATTATTCGAGATGGAAGCTGAAGAATCAGGTTTGATACTGAAAAAAATTCAAATTCATTGATCGTTTATTATGTCGTGTTTCAGGCAGTGAAGCTGATGAAAAAGAAAAAGAGAAAGATGATGAAAGTGACGATGATGATGATGAAGAACCAGATGAAGAATTACGACAATTTATTGATACAGGAGCAATAGAAGTAGATGAAGATGAAGCTGATGACATGGCAAAAGTACATCTGTAAGTAACAGATTTCATAATAATCGAAAGCAAGAAAAATTCCTTATTAGAAAAATCAAAGCCAAAGAAGATGAACAACAATTAAAATTACTTAAAGAGCAATATCTTGATTTCGATGGCGATGATGATGGAAGAAGGATAAAAATCTCGAAAAGTAAAAAGAAACTTTTTCGTCAAAAATACAAAAAAATGCTTTTTTTTCTTCGATAGACATGGACGATGATGACGACGAGGAATATGATCCTGATTACAATAGTGAAGACGGAGACGACGATGACGATGAAGACGAAGATGAAGATCCAATGGATATGAAAGATCGATTCAGTGAATTAGAACGACAACGCTCGATACAAGACAATCAAGTAAAAACAAATCGAAATCAGAAAAAAAATTCTATTAAAAAAGTGAACTTCTAGGCTGAAGAACTTCATCTCAATGAAGATTTGGATAGTATTGGCCAAAATAGTTCCATGTTTCAAAAAGGTCTTGCACTTAAACAGAAAAAACTTCAAAGTAAGTGACCGACATTTTATTTCGGAGAAATTTAATAAGATAAAGTAAAAATCGTGGACTTCACCTTCTGAAGTCCAAGTCCTCCCACTCAAACATCGATTTCAATTAATTTTTAGGTACAACAATGACTCACATTGAATCAACTACTCAAACCATAACCGATACGACAACGAGAAAAGGCAATCAAGCCCGTTCTGTTACTCTGAGTTCAGTTCTACTAGCGAAACGATTTAGCTCAACACTTCTAGCACCAATGAACCGAAATAATGTAACAGTAGCGACTTTGAAAAATACCGATGAAGCAGCAATCAAAACTAAAAAACAACATAACCCTCGACGACATGTTTTTGCAACGAATCTCATAGTACCTGCTACAAATGAAAATGAAAATCCGGCTCCATCAACGACATCATCTGGTGAAAAAGTATTGAAATAGTTTTTTTTTAAATTTTCTTACTAACAATTATATGAATTTTAGCGAGCGAATTCCGCTGATAAATCCCCGAAAAAGAATATTAAAAGATTTAAACAAACAACAGCGGCGACAGCAGCAGCAGCAACAGCTGCCGCTGCAGCAACAAAAGCAAAAGAATCTTCGACAAGTGTATTTTCAGCTTTAGCGTTTTCAAATACACGTCATTAAACCAAAACACAATTCTTAACAGATTTGCATGACTTGTCAAATCGATTTTCTGTGTAATTAAGTCTTATATCTATCAAAGCTCTATTCTTTTATACGTATGTTTATTAAGAAATCATTGTGTCTTTACTTGTATTGTTCAAAAAACAATTATTTTTCTTTTCTTTTTTTTGGATGAACTTTACTTTGTGTGTTGTTTATCCCTTATGCATGATTTTTTCTTTCACACGGTGAACAAAACCGATAGAATTAGTCAGATAGATTTGAATAAAACTTCATTCAGGTTGAACATTCCCAAAGATTGACGAATCTAATTTCCGCGCAGACGTCTGCTGTATAAGATTAGTTACGTAAATAAATCGACTAAAGACATCTCCTTGTGATTGATGTGTGTACAAGAAAGATTGATTGCTTGTCACAAACAAGATTAATAAGCAAGGACGTTCAAGAATTCAAATTCTTCTTGTACATCGCGAATAATACTTTTGACAGGTATCAATATTTTCTTTGAAAATAAATTGACTGTATTTAAAATTCTTCTGAAAATCACTGCAGTTATGATAGAAGTTATTTCTTCATGGCTTTAAATAGAAAGTGCTCATCGGATATCATCATACACTACGGTATCAAAATTGACTGCCTACATCATTTCTACACCGTGCTAATTCTACATCAGGCTAGAAGCAATGGTTCTAATGTGAGAATAAAGAAAATTTCTTCAAGTTAAGTTTAGCACTCTGAATAGTGCATCATTCATGTCATAAATTACTTCATCTGTCAAATTAGTACGGTATGCAGCTGTTACTTGTTCTACATCTTTTTATGACTTTTGGAAGAGGCGTGAATGATGATGATGATGGGTCGACGCACCCATGCCTTCTTTTTTTTATCTGCCGCTCGTGTTTGATAACACACGAATAAATGTATGTAAATAGATTAAATGCTGCCGTCTACTCATTGACCCAAAAGAAATCTAGAATAGTCGCTAAAGAAAGATTGTGCCTATCAGTCAAAGAAAAATGAATTCCCAAATCGAACTGAACCATGGCCATGAGTGACAACAACTCTATTCAGTGGGTCTCTAGTGAAACTAATGTTGTTCAGTAGAGAATACAATTTTTCTAGCAAGCAAATCAATTTTTTGAAAGCTAAAATACGCAGTAGTACTAACCAAAAAGAACGTAAGACTTAGTGCTGAAACATGAGGGCAAATGAATTATTCGAGTATAAATTCCTCGATCATCACTTTTGAAAATGAAGTTTTAAGCCGAAGAAAGAAATGAATGCAATGCAAACTCGATATGCTAATCAATAATCTATCATAAAATTTGTCATGCAGAGAGACAACTCTCTTGAGAGTAGTTAACATTGAACAAAACGTCTTTTATTATGAAATCAGTGAGATTTGTTTAACAATCCTTATTTTTTGTCATGGTACGTTGACAAATAAATGTGATTCGTTGAAATTTTATTCAATAGAATAGTTTTAACTCCATAGTTTATTTTTTTTTTTTATTGAGAACCTTGCCAAACATCATCACTTCCGACATTTATTCGTATCACGTTGTCACTTGATTATATATATATTTTTTTCTTTTTCCAATTCTGTCATCAGTTTAGCAAAACAAAACCAATTGAGTAAATAACATTTTTGACTAAAGAGCCTTGTTTTATCGTGTGGAATAAATGGAAAGTGGAATTCACTTTGATTTCTCTTTTTTAATGTTTTTATTGTGGTTACATACTGTGGACGAATGAACCGGTATCCAAAATAAACAATACTTAACATTATAATCGAGCTGTCATCGTTAACAAGCATAAATATCTAAATAGAATTTCTCTACAATAGATTTGATCGTTCTTGCTCATTCGATTATGCAATAATAACATATAATTCAATTTCTTTTTTTAAATTCAATTAATCTAATTTTTAGTTAACGCTCAAGGTCAACTTGTCTAAATTTTAGCGAATAGACAATACGCAAATAATATTTCTTCATCAATTTAGTGAAATATCTCGTTTGATATCATATGAATGAGGTCAACATAATTGCATTTATTACATTATTTGTTCTAGATTATCAGAAGGAATCTTCTAAAAATGTCGGATGATGACATGGATGATAATGATGATTTCGACAATGATTATGACGATGATAACGAAGAACCCGATAATGATTTGGAAAATCAATACTATCATTCCGAAGTTTTAAATGAAGATGATCCGGAGGCTGCTCTTGAAAGTTTTAAAAATGTTCTTGCATTAGAGAAAAAACTTGGTACAAAAGGTGATTGGGGATTTAAATCGTTGGAACAAATGGTGAAAATTTATTATAAAGAGAAAAATTTTAATCCAATGTTAACACATTATAAAGAACTGTAAGTTTTATATAGTTATGACTATTTATTGACATTAAATTTAGTTTGCAGAGATTTAAAAGAAAAGATTCGAGTAGACGAAGCAATTTCCTATTGTGATAGTAACTTGTAAAACTGAAGACTCTTCACGTCAACTTTATGCATTCAATCAAAAGTATATTGCTGAATAAAATGAAGTGTTTCCGAACTCTCGACGGTCTATATTCAACCGATTTTTATTCATCCTAATGTCAAGACAGCAGTGGCGTAGCCAGGATTTTTTTAAGTAGGTGGCAATTCGCCAGCTAAATTGTTTCTAGCGGGTGGTAATAGTAGTCAATTAAAAACTCTAGTTAGCAATATTTTGTTTTGAAAATATCTGCATGACAGAAGCCGTTATTTACTGGAAGAGAAATTACTCATCCAGCATTAACAGATAAATTCGCTGCTTTTTTCGCCATATTTCGGAATGTATTCTTCAATTTCATACACGTGAATAAGTCATAAACAAATACCAAAAGGACAAGTAATAGCATAAATAGAAGAAACATTAGTATAATGAACATCAATTAAAAGAGCAAATAATATCAATGAATGGATTATTATTGTGATCATTCCTTAACTGGAAGAGATTGAAAATTGATTTTTGTAAATCACTTGATTGAATCTCATCAAGAGAAAATGTGCTGAAATAAAACACTCCTTAAATCTTTAAATATACACAGGTTTAAATATCTTTTAACAATGGCCAATTGTCCAATTGATAATCTGCTGGCTACGCCACTGGAAGACAGTTAAGTGAAAAAACACAGTCAGTAAGTTGACATAATTTTTCATAGAGGAAAAGTCGATAGTATTTACGGCGTGTGTTTTTTTTTACAACGGTTGTGGTTCGATGAAAATAGGTAATGGAGAGCTTAGAGATGTATTTCTCATAGAATACACAAAACTAATTTTTAGAGCTTTGTGTTTTCAACATTGGCAAGTGTCTTCCATGGCAGAAATGTTTTTTTTCTGTTTCCTCGAACTGTTCTAGTTATCACTGGTAGTCGAAAAAAAGTTTTAAATGCTTTTTTTTATTAAAGTTTCTGCAGTTCTCTCGATGGTCAAATTTTCATTTTTCTAAGTAGCAACATCAGCAATTGTTTAGATAAGAAAACAGCTGAGCTATCATATTTCTTCAATAGTCGTTTTATTATTCACATTTTTACAATAATTATTAGCAAGAAAAATTAATATTAAAACCGAATGAAATTCTTATACATATAATTATTTTTGTTTTATTCAGAATGACATATATCAAGTCAGCTGTTACACGAAATGAAAGCGAAAAAACAATCAATTCCATTATTGATCTCGTATCGACATCGGAAAAAAAGGATCTAATAGAAGATTTCTATGCATTGACATTAGACGCATTGAAAGAAGCGAAAAACAATCGTTTGTGGTTTAAAGTAAATCTTAGATTAGGCAAACTACACGAGGAACAAAATGATTATACTAAATTACAAAAAGTTATTAAAGAATTATATAAAGCTTGTGAATCGTCCGAGGGTAAAATATTTTCAGATCATTAAATTCTCGAGCTAGACTCATTTTTCTAGGCACTGATAATCAACATCAAGGCACACAACTATTAGAAATCTATGCATTAGAAATTCAAATGCATACATCACAAAAGAACAATAAAAAACTCAAACAACTTTATGAAGCTTCGCTACACATCAAATCGGCTATTCCTCATCCACTTATTATGGGTTCGTTGGATAATTTGTTTTCTTGTTCGAGCTTGAAATTAGACTTACATTTCTAGGTGTTATACGAGAATGTGGCGGCAAAATGCATTTACGTGAACAAGAATATGAAAAAAGTCATACGGACTTTTTCGAAGCGTTTAAAAGCTATGACGAATCCGGTTCACCGCGTCGTATAACGTGTTTGAAATATCTTGTTCTTGCTAATATGCTTATGCGTTCAACTATAAATCCTTTTGATTCTCAAGAAGCAAAACCCTATAAAGACAATCCCGACATTCAAGCTATGACAAATCTTATTGGTGCTTATCAAAATAATAATATTAAAGAATTTGAAACAATTCTAACTAAAAATCGACAGACAATTATGAACGATCAATTTATTCGAGAACATATTGAAATACTTCTACGTTCGATACGAACAAAAGTTTTAATTAAACTAATTAAACCATATACAAAAATACACCTTCAATTTATTGCAGAAGAATTAAATATTAAAATTGATGAAGTAATCAACATATTAATATCTTGTATACTCGACCAAAGCATCCAGGGTAAAATCGACCAAGTAAATAATGTGCTTGAGCTTGATCAACAGCGAAATATTCAAGGTTTACATCGATATGAGGCCATTATAAAAGTTGCTACACAACTACAAACAGTACAGCATACGATTATGCAACAATTTAAGTGAATTGCTTCGTTTTTTTATTTATAATTTTTATTTTAATTTGTTCTTTTTTTAAATCAAGATAATATTATTCGGAGGTTTTGATTTGCAAAATTTATTGCAGTGTCAAACCCGTTTTCGTTCTTCTTTCTTTTTGAAAACTTAAGATAAAGAGAGTAAAAATAAGCTTTTTCTTTTTACGAAGACACAAGCTTAGTGGTTTTTTGTTTTTCTATTTACTACTCTGACAATTTCGAGAACATTACCATGAAAAACATGATAAGCAAAAAAAAAAGGAAAAAACACCCATATCGATTTCAAAATATTTATCTACGGATAAACGTCATGTGAATTTTTCTTATAATTAAGAAGTCAAGTGCAATTGCGTCGTTTAATATTGATCCATATCAAAAGTTGCAACAGCTGTTTTTTTCATTTTTTTTTGCACTGAGGTTTCGTCAAGGCACGATCGTTGCACAATCATGAAAACACTCTATTTTCATCCAAACAGAGCTCTATTGGCTTACCATTTTTATTTTGATCTGTAAAAAATCCTTCCTGCGCGCGTGTGTGTGTGTGTGTCATTGACTTTAATGCCATAAAAGAAAGACCTAGAGGAATACTTGCTATCGTTTGCTCAGTGTTTTATCGATCACCTGTAAATTTTCACTTTCGAATGAAATAGCTTGATCACGTCGTGCTAGCATGATTAGTTACGCGTTCGTATTGTGTGGTTAAATTGAAAAAGAAAAGAAAAAGAAAAAAATTAGTTGCGAGCATAAAATGTGGGGGAGTTGCTTTTCTATTTTTTAATTTTTTATCGTCATTCTTTATATAATATTGTTTGAACTGGTCAGAGTGCAAATCTACCTAATGACTGATAACACAACGAACGAAAATTCGGCGTCTCTAAACGAAAAAGCCAATATGTCGCATCCCCACGATTGGCAACGCGTCAAGGTTAGCATAGTTTTGTTTGTCGATGTCGCTAAATTTGAGCAATCACGATTTTTAATTGAATAAGTGATTCGTATCTTTTATTGGTATGTAAGTTACAATTGAGAAGATATCGGCTACTTGATTTTTTATTTCTGTCCACTGGTGCACGTCGGTATATCGGAAAAAGAAAAATTTGAAAAATATTCTAATACGTAATTATTTGATGAAGAGTGTCAAGTACGTTGTACATGACGAGCAGGGATAAAAGAAAAAAAAGGCGTCTAAAAACATACATGAAAAGAGTTAGAACTGATTCATCTGAGCCAACCACCAATCGAATCCTACCTAGCGTTATAATCATTCAAATCGATCAGGTCTTCAGAGTGCATTTCGAATTGTAGTGCATCTTTCTTTTGCTTTCTTTTCATTTGTCTTACAACGTTCTATTATCGAATATATGTGCTGAACAGACACACGTACATGCTTAGGTCATGTCATGCGATACAAAAAAAAGCACATTTTTTTGTTTCTTCTTTAATAGTGCATATGACCAACGAAATACAACCGATTAAGATAATAAAGAGAAAAAACATGTTTTTCTTTTTTTTTCTACACTTATCTAGATGGATCTGCGTGGTAAATTCAAAGATGCATGCAAACAAAATGATTCACGAAGTCGAGTATATTATCAACATCAAGCATTTGCGGAAACAGCTGTAAATGCTCTTGAACAACGTACATTACTTGACGTTGATTCAGAACCGTAAGTAAAACGAAATTTAAAACAAGACAATTTTTCTATCTATTTTAATTTAGATGGAATACTCGTCATACCAGTATTATTTGTACATTAGGTATGAAAGAAAAAATATTATTTTAAAACAAAAATGTTGCTTCGAAAATTTCAGGACCGGCTTCACAAAGTGTTGATATGCTTTTGAAAATGATTGACGCTGGAATGAATATTGCACGACTCAATTTTTCGCATGGTTCACACGAAGTGAGGAAAAATAAAAACAAATTTACCTGAAAAATTCATGTGTTTACGTTTCTTTTTAGTATCATAAACAAAGTATTGATAATGTTCGTGCTGCTGAAAAACTTACTGAGCGCAAAGGAAGAATGCGAACTATTGGTATTGCATTGGATACAAAAGGCCCAGAAATTCGAACCGGTCTATGGGCTGAAGTAAGAGAATTTTTCATAGAAGGAAATATTTGCAAGAGAAAGAATTTTAATCGTTTCAGGGAACTAACGCTGAACGTAATTTACAAGTTGGCGAAACTGTTCGGCTAACAACAGATGAAGCATACGAAAGTAAATGTACCCTGGAGAATTTATACGTCGATTATAAAAATATATCGCAAGTTATTAAACCCGGTAATCGAGTTTATATTGATGACGGTCTCATTTCATTGTTGGTTAAACACATTGGTTAGTATTTGCTTTTCTTTTTTCGGAATCTAAATTTACTTTTTAATTTAGGAGATACACATATTGATTGTGAAGTTGAAAACGGTGGTTTATTAGGTAGTCGTAAAGGTGTGAATTTGCCCGGTGTTCCTGTTGATTTGCCCGCTGTATCAGAGAAAGATAAGCTCGACCTTCAATTTGCTGTGGACAACGGCGTAAGCAAAATAAAATAAAATAAGACAGCAGCCATTCGAAATTAATATCTATATTTATTTTAGCTGGATATTGTCTTTGCGAGTTTCATTCGTGATGCCGAGGGTGTTCGTGAAATACGCAGAGTCCTCGGTGAAAGCGGAAAGAAAATACAAATTATTGCAAAAATTGAAAATCATCAAGGAATCCAATAGTAAAAAAGGAAACTAAATAGTTCTGATTACAAAAATAATTTGTTTGCTAGCTTTGATGATATATTGGAAGAAGTCGATGGTATCATGGTTGCTCGTGGTGATATGGGGATTGAAATTCCACCTCAAAAAGTTTTTGTCGCACAAAAAATGATAATTGCCAAATGTAATCAAGCTGGTAAACCAGTTATTTGTGCTACTCAAGTAAATTAAATTCTTTCTATGTAATAAGCAAATTGACTTTTCTTTTCTTTTTTTCTATAAATTTTTTATTAGATGTTAGAAAGTATGATTAAAAATCCGCGCCCAACCCGTGCTGAAGTCAGTGATGTTGCCAATGCTGTTTTGGATAATACCGATTGCATTATGTTGTCGGGCGAATCAGCAAAAGGAAAATATCCAGTGCAATGTATTCAACTGATGCATGAAGTTAGTAGGATAATATTGTTGTCGCCATCTTGAAGATTAGAATGAAAAAATATCAAAAGATTCAATCAATCGTGAAATTTACGGAAAACAAAATTCCTTTGATAGTAACTGAGATGTCAATGTGAGCCTGTTTCTCGATCGATGGAACGGATATTTAAGAAGAAGAAATTCGGAGTTGTTCGGAATCGAAATTTCTGATGAATTTCACTCGCGAGAACTCGGAAGTATACTCCGGATCTTGTTGCTAATCAGGAAAGGAACCGAGATGACATTCTTGTTTTCCTCATACAATATTGATACTTGTCAATTCGCATATGAATTTATGCTTCTATTTTGGATCAGATAAATAATTGAATTCATTCAGAGAAGTAAATATAAAATCGCTTTGCTATTGCGCGTGATACATTCGAGATCTTAATTTTAAACGATTCTCTTATGAATTTAAAGCTAAATTAACTATATTTAGATTGCTCGTGAAGCGGAAGCATGTCTATTCCATCGTGAACTTTTTGAAAATCTTCGTTATTTTACAAAACCACCATTGGTAACAAAAATCGATTTTGTTTTTTCGCATATCTCTAAAATTTCTATGCAGGATCAAATGCAATCGTCAGCTATTGCAGCAGTTGAAGCAGCGTTTCGAAGCTTTGCTTCAATTATTGTTGTTCTTACACATTCCGGACGGTAATATAATCGTAAACTTTAATGATTTAAAATCATGGCGATTTGTTTTGTTTCAATAGATCGGCCCGTCTTATTTCCCAATACCGCCCAAGAGCCGTTATTATGGCAGTAACTCGATCTTTACAAGTAGCAAGACAATTGCATTTATATCGTGGCTGTTGTCCTGTTTACATCGACGGTAAATATTGACATCAATTAATTAGAATAATCTTTATTTATTTATTTTTCTTTTATATTCTAGCTCCTCGAAGTGAGTAATATACCTTTTGTTTGCTTTTCCTTACATTGTCTTGACATGATAAACCATTATCCCTTTTTTTTAATTATCCCAGCACCTATTATGCAAACAGCTTATGATAATCAATGTAAGTTAAACGACATGAACCCGCATTTTATCGGCACTTATCAATAATATTCTTAACCGTACTATATTGAAAGTTTTAGTCCATCACATAAACTAAACACAAAAAAAAAATCAAGAATTTTCGTTTTTCAATATTGTTTTTATATATTTTCATGATAAAATTTAGCTCTCCTATCTGGTGTGGAAGTGCAATTCAAGCAACATAACATTTCAACAAGTCAAGCATTGGCCATGAGTGATTGGTTACTGGACGTTGATGCACGTGTCAGCGATGCAATTAAAGCTGCCAAAGAACGTGGTTTCTGTTCCACAGGTGACGCTGTTATTGTAGTTACAGGATGGGTAGGTTTCGCTTTCCTTCTTTTCAAATGTTGTTCTTTTCTTAAATCTTATTCTTTTAGCGCCCTGGTCTTGGAACAACAAACACGCTGCGTATTATTTACGCCGATTAAATATTTAATTCAGCATAAATTTATTTTACGCGAATGTCTATTTCTCTTGGAAATTCGGTTTAAAGTCAACTTTTTTTATGCATTTTTTTTTTCTAAGTGAATATATAAATAACAGCATATGGAAATAATTCAAAGAAATATATAGTGAGTCTCAATAAAGAAATAGCCAAAAAATGGAGTATAATGGAATGTTTATAACATGAAAATATTATTCTAGTGACTGCTGAATCAAACATTTTCCAGTCGGAATAAAATTTTCTTTGGTGAATTATGCTTAACAGAAAGTGCACTTCTAACTCATAATCGAAAATAAATGTGGAAACATCGGATTTAAATCCAAGATTTTCGCATTTATTCTATAAGACATATATCTCATCAAGATACATTCCTTGTGACGAAATTGCAAGAAGAAAATACAGGCGTGTTAAGTTAGCATGGACCACACTGTATGCGACCCTATCCGGTGACCACTGACTCTACACTCAGCGTGATATAATATCTTTAGAAATCACAGAAATTGAGTTCAGATTTGTGTTTAGCTTGGAAATCTGGGTAGGAAGAGTTATTTTTGAATGGGTTTGCGTTTGTATCTAGTGGGATTACGATCGTTAGCAACTTCATGAATCTATAAGATATATGATAGATACAGGCATCAGTATTTTCCTAATAAATCACCAATATTAATAGCTATCGAGTTCGAGTTTTTACCTTTCGATAGTCCTTTTGGCTAGTTACAAAGTCAAGCATTTGAGGAACCTCAAACTACCGGTCATCTGCGACATCTCTAGACAATGTAGTTTCTGAATGCAATTTTTGTGCATTTTGAGATATTTTCACACGATGTTTTGTTAGAAAGCAACGATTTGGTTCAAAATTAATATCAGATTCAGAATCAGCGTTAAAAACTGAGTCGATTTCTATATGTTGTAAATAATTCTGACACTGAAGGTGCTTGTACTGTGCGTGAGAAAAACGGGATATTTNCAAATTCGAAAATATAATATTGCTGGAAAACCCGGTCCTGTATAGAAAATTCACTGAAAAATCGAATATCTCAGTCTAGGCAAGCCAATAGCAGCTAATATTTTAACCTTGTTAGTTTGGCTATGAGAGCTTTCATTTGATCGGAAAATATCCCATTTTTCTCACGCACAGTACAAGCACCTCCATTGTGAGAAAAGCTTTTTTTTGAAAAATCCCTGTACCCTCCCCCCTCAGGAATGCTCTGGTAAATAATGACAATTTTTTCGATGACTCAGTCACTTCTGAACGGATTGCTTTCATCTTAGAACTCGACTGAAATATGGATGAGATCATTATGTGTACAAAATTTCATGGCAATTAGATGAGACCTTCAAAAGTTATCGTGTTAACGGACGGCCAGACGCACTGACCGAATCTAGAGTGTACTCACTTTTTGAGTACACAAAGACTAAATACTAAATACTTCTTCATGCTTTATCGATGCTAAAGACTAGCAGTTCGGTGTAAAACAATACATTTCATTTGGTATTATTAAATCAATCACGACATTTTTCATTCGTCTCTCGCCAAGCTGTTCTTCGAGTGAAACGAAATTAATCAATGCTATGCTATCTAACATGTGACGCTACGCTAACAAATCGATATCAGAAAATCATATCCTTTTTTTCTGTTTAATATTGTTGAGAACAAACATGTGGATAACTCTAGATTTTATGCAGGCCGTCCACCTGGTGGCAAAAACATCATCGAATACTTGCACACGCGACGACGAGCTTCTTTTAATAATGAACATAAACAAATCCGATTCGTGTCAGAAATGAGAATATCTCTTCAATCAAAATTTTTTCGCTTTACTCAAAATGTTTACTGTTACTGCCAACAAAATTCCAAGTACATTTTTTTTTCAATCAGATTTCTCATTAAACCAGTTTCACTGATACTTTATGTAACATTTCACTTTTCCTGGTAATTATCACAGCTGTAAAGCGGCCACATATGATTTCCCGTAAGCAATACCATGATTTGAAATATTCTAAAAACCAAAGCGACGTATTTTCTTTCCGCAATATCACTCTTCAGCGTTTTTGTTTTATTCTAATTGTCAACGACAAAATGTCAACATACAATCATTTATTACTTGCCTTAATGAATAGAAAATTAATAACCATTTTAGTAAAACAAAGTAGATTCGTGATGTTCAATTTTCTCACAGCTGCTCATCATACCGACTATCAATAAAAGATAAATGAATAGAACCTAATCATCTAATGATGATGAATAATATTCAATGATCGAAATGAAAAGAAAAGCCAATAGCCAATACGAATTCACTTTTTCCATACTCTCTTTCTCTCTCTCTCTTGTTGAATGAGATTTTTTTTCTTCTCCTCTTCCTTTTCCTCTTATGCTCATTTTCCGACCAATCAAACGTCGACTTCTATTACTTTCTTGCTGGGTTGCAAGATGACGACCATTCATCAATATTATTTGAAGTTGAATTCTATTTCTCACTATTTTTAACCTGGTGTACTCGCTTTCTGCGCGTCGGCAACTGTGAGACATCAGAGAAGATAGATTTCGTCAATTATCTTCCTTAGCAGTCCATAACAATTATTATACATTTTCCCTCCACTATATATATGGCACCACTTGCATGAACATATATCAAACAGAGAATGTCATCGTTAAACTTTCCAACTTGGTTTACTGAAACAATGTCGCTGCATAGAAATGCCTATGTGTCTGAACAATCAAATGAACATTTGCTTGGACGTTTGAAATATCTTTTTGGTGTTCAATACTATACTGGTTTACTCACTCCGCCGTCAACTAAATCCGATACTATGAAAGAAGACTCCGACGACGATAACGACACAGTTATCGATTCGACAAATATATTTTACAAATGTCAAGAGTGTGACAAAGACTTTTCAACATCGCACGGTCTCGAAGTTCATGTACGACGTACACACACGTCCGAGCTGCGTCCCTATTCCTGTGATCTATGTTCGAAGAGATTCGGTCATGCTCTCTCACTCGTACAACATCGAGCAACACACAGACAAGAGCGTTGTTTTCAATGTAAAACATGTGGAAAAGCTTTCAAACGCTCATCAACATTGTCAACACACTTACTGATACATTCCGATACGAGACCATATTCATGTGTACACTGTGGAAAACGTTTTCACCAAAAATCCGACATGAAAAAACATACATATATTCATACAGGTAATTTCCCTTTTTCTTTCCCGTCTTTTTATTGCATTTCAATCTCAGTAAAAGCATCGAATGATCAATGTCAATCAGTGAAATTAGCTCTGATGACACATCGATATCGATTTTCAAGTTAGAAATGACAATTCATGATACAATTAACCATATGTCAGAGGCGCTCCTCAGAGAACGAACGATGATGACCGTTTTAAACATTGATAAGAAGCTTGTTAAATATGTACACGTTAAGATGGAAAAGGCGTACGAGTTAGAAAAAAAATGAGCAATTGACATTTATGCATGATTTTTTTTCTTACATCGAGTCACTTTCACTGTTTCCGTTTTCCTCAATAGATGAAGCGGATCCTGAATTTTATTTTATGTTTTATTTAGGAGAAAAACCACATAAATGTATTGTTTGCGGTAAAGCATTTTCTCAATCGTCGAATTTAATTACGCATAGTCGAAAACATACAGGTTATAAACCATTTGAATGCCATAAATGTTTACGTGCATTTCAACGTAAAGTTGATTTACGTCGGCACATCGATACACAACATGGTGCCGAACATAATCATGACGGTTTAATTTTAAAAATAGAACCAACCGAACAACAACAACAACAAATGAGCAATACTTCGAGTGAAAGTCTCAATTCAGAAATTCACAAAGAAAAATATGGGCCGATTGGATCATTAATTCAAGAACTCGCTGCTCTTCATTGAACATTTGACTGACTTTTCATGATTATTAGTATTATTTTTTTTCTTCTTCTTTTCTTTCATTTGTGTATAAATGATGATCCATATGTTGATGTGTCATATTGAAAGGCGTTGAAGATTGAAAGTGTGAGCAACCATCTGGATAGATTTTATGTGCAATGGAAGACGAAAAAAAAATCTTGATTGAAGTGTGCGAGGTAGTGTTTTATTATGTGTAACAAATCTAACACGAGATGACAAAGATTATTAATCACACATTGATTCTGTGACTAGAACTCATTGATAAACTTATTTTACACATAATAACAAGTCTATTAATCACAGAACACAATCACCAACTAGTGTTTCATTTTTTCTTGGCGTCGACGGCTGGGTTTTATTTCCAGTATTGTAGGTGCGCGTCATCTTCCTCAATGATAATCAATACTATAAAAATAAAATTGACGCTTGAGGCATAATTGACATGAATTGTTCATATCGCGGCGTAAAATCAAAAGATTACTTTTTCGGCAGGTGTTGAACATGAGCATACGTGATCATCACAATCGTTACAATATGGTGAACTTGTTGCTGATCAAATCGTGAAAAAAATTGACAACTTGTCTTCTTCTTTTTTTTTGTATCCTTCAGGCAATCTGAGTAGGCAAAACAAAAATTAAATGCCAGTTGGCTTCTTTTTCCTTCTGGGTAAAAAAAAAGAACGAAACCCTGTTGAATTAACAGAACGGTAATTACGAACTAGATCTATACATGCACATCGATAATATTAAACATCGTGCATTGGAAACACCCACTCAAGAGAGCGAGCCGAGCTTTGGCAGCGAATAAATATGATCACAAAATCTGCACGAGTTGAACGTATCGTTCGTTTATGAAAAGGAATCATCGACGATTTAAATCACTTGTGTATGCCGAACAGCAAAGTTTTCTTTTTGCTTACAAGATAAAGTCGTATGTCTGTCCGTATTTTTGCTGAGGAACAGAAGAAAATGAAGATGGAATATGCCACATTTGAGACTAGTGACGGTACGAAAGTTTGATGCCGAGACGAGCCAGCGGTTAGGTTAATCAAACGCTTAATAAAACACGATGATTACATTTGCTAGTCGACTTTGATAATAAAATACATGGAAATAAGTTTGCCTAATCAATTGATTAGTTTTCTATAAATAGAATAAAATGTTTTTTTTTCTTCATGAAACTCAAAGAGTTCTCAGGACGACGATTGACTTGCTGCTGGTTCATTTTTCTGATGTAATAGAAGTTTCGAGTGCTCAGAAAAAAAATCCTGATAAGAGACCCAATCAATTAAAATTTGTGCCAAATAAACACTATGCAATGCAATCTTTCCGGTGCGGATGTTCATTATGTAATTCGTTAATAGAGAAATTCTCAAATCAACGGAAGATTTATTTTATTGGCAACCGTGTAGATAATTGAATGTAGTCTAAATTAATTTTTTGATTTGCACGATTTATTTATCTAAGATTTTATTTAAAGAACATGATATTTTTCTTCACAGTAGAGAAATTTCACCTATCGTCAAATAAGGAAATAAATCTGAAGTATTTCATAAGCTAGTCAGCTAAAGTTGTGACATTTCGACACCATATGAAACCTTTACGAGAGCCCATTAATTTTTCTTAAGAAAGTTCTACGAGTGTAAATATAGTATCTCTCTTTTAGCTCGTTTTCACCGCCTCATATGGTTCTTCTAAGCGAGAACTGAAAATTATCTATGAAACACTACCCATATGTTTTTAAGTATTATTAACAGGTTAAATTACCTTCACTATATCAAAAATAATATTTTGTGGAACTCACATATATTTTCGAAGAAAATAGTGAGTGTAAGTTGAATTGTTAGGTTTTGCGGCTCCCCTGTACCCCACCCCCCTCTCCCCGTTACAGACATAAAATATTAAAAAACTAACACTTAGATGCACTAATTAGTAACGTTTTTGGTACAGATCGATTGCCTATGTTCACCACTACTCACATCAGTAATAAAAATCTAGTTTCACTAATTAGCAATCATTATAATTAGGATCTAATCTCTAATCAATCATCAAAACCTGTCGTTTTTATTACTATAGTCCATAGTTACAACAGTATCGTATATTTTTATTATTACAGACGTTAGCAACGAGTGTATGCAACCGCTACAGAAGCTAGCAGCTAGTTTATGCTACTATTACACTCGTTACTTCTACCATCTACAATAAACAGATGAAGATTTTAATCTTTTTTTTCTCACCTTGAATCCACTTTAGTGTATTTACAATTAGCAACTTTTCCAGCCACTGGGAAGCTTTTATCAAATTTTCGTTTATGAAAAAATGTATCAATTTCTCACCTGATAATACGAAAAAATATAAATTTCTCAACAGTATTGATGGCTCTATCCTAAATACTGTTTAAACTATGATCATTCACAATATTTCTCAATGAAACCACTAAACACTTCGGCATACTGACATGTTCTAAGCAAAAAGTTTTTTTATACGTTTTCTCTAGTAATATTTCCTAGTGATAGATCCAATCGATTTCAAATGTTAAAAAGGTTTTATTATCTTATGTTCGAACAACATACGATCTCACTACACTGAAAAAATAAAACTTCTACTTGATCAGTATCTAACTGACCGAAATATGTGAGTTCCGCATTTTAGCCCCAACGGGGCTGCGCTGAAAAGCTTTTTTGGTAGTGTTCTTTCACTCGATTTGTATAATAAAATATCGACCCAAAATAAGAAAGATATTTTTTATCAAAATGGTACTGCGACCGTTTGAAATTTTCTTTTTAATTCCTCGTAATGGGTAAAACAAAATCTTAAGAACGAGAGGTGCAAAAATGTATAACAGAAATGTTAGGCTGAAACTCGAGAATAACTTTCACAATTCTTTTGAAGTAACAAACGTTTTCACCTGAGCAGACAACTGCAAATTTTACGATGTGAAGATAGTGATCTCTTTGCATCTTTTGTAATGGCTGAAATCATCACTCCAATAATATCAACTGGTATTAAGAATTTTTCATAGCTCTTAATCACAATCGAGAAATAGGTTTTATATGGGAAAGAAAGCTCAACGAGTCCTCGATCAAATAATATTATTTGAAGTAGGAGATACAGGTTTCCTGATAGATATTCAACCAAACAGTTTAACACACCAGAGCATTCTTTTCAGTGCACATCTGCATACGTTTAATAGAAAATTCTCATTAAAGTTGCGAAATTTTTGTTTTTCGTTGTGGCCTCTGCTACTCATTTATGCACTAGACACTGCGCTCTTTCTAACAATAAAAAAACAATTCGACTCTCTATGACATCTCTTGTATTTCGCTCACAAAACAACCAATTTTATCGATTTAAAATTTTTCGTATATGCTGCGTTGATCCATCGAATTTTCTTTTAATAATTGCAAGAAAACCCAGAAGCTACCAAAAAAAAGTCTAAATCTTTCGAACCGAAACGGAAGCATCATTACTATGATGTTCGAAGCCAATATTTCTAGGCATATATTCTTTGTCTTTTAACAAAACACATCTTTTGTATATGCTAACAATTACAAGTTTTTCACTCAAAATTAGGCTTTTCGGAGTCTGCCGATAACAATGTGTATAAATTTTACTGAACAGCTCGAGATATTTTCAGCTGTATTTCTATTTTTTCACCAATTTGGATAAAAAAAAACCACGTTTAAATAACGTTCTTCTTTCCATCATTATCCTTATAAAACGATAATGGATATTTCTATTTATTATTCTTCTTTTTAAAAACTGTTCTTTTTATTTTTTTCGTTTGCTGATGATATCATGTTTTGTTTCTTCTTATGCCAAATAAAAAAGAAAACACAATGCTGATTGAACAACGTAGAAGACAAAAGAAAATAGATGACAATATTGGCATGTAAAAATTGATGATGAATAAATCAAAATTATATTTTAACCAAATATATCAAGACCACCCATATCATCATCGTCGGATTCTGGTTCAGCGGGTTTAGCTGGTTTAGCAGGTGCAGCTGCTGGTTTACCTGCGGCAGCTGGTGCACTAGCTGGAGCTGCTGCTGTTGTTGCTGCGGCGAATTTCGATGGATCTTTCAAGAATTCTTTCAACTAGAAACGAAATAAAATTTCAACAGCTTTCAGAACCCGGTTGGACGCAGTCTTAGTCCGCGTTGAGAAAAAAGGAACTTACGGTTTTAGCTTGTTCGAATTCAACATCAGTTGCAGCAGCCAAACCAAGTAAACGTTTAAATCCACCGAGAATGAGATGTGGTGCGGATGCTTGAGTTGGAATATTAACACCAAGTGAAAAAGCCGCTAATCGTTGAACACCTTCTGCAAATTTTGCACGTAAAGTCTCTTTGGTGATGTCGAGTACTGCTGGTGGAAAACTTGAACCCGAGTCATAAACTGCAGAGAAGAAATGAAATTCGGCTGCGAAAAACAAAAATGCACTTTTCTCTTCATACCTTGACGGATGATGAGACCATAACTAAAAGGTGAAATGTTCAACATATTGAGTAGTGTTGCTTCACTTGCGCCAACTTTTTCACCAATTTTAATTAAATGAACATCATTCTAAAACAGACAAAAGCAGCTTTGTGTCACTGATTTGTTTCATTAAAGGCGTTTTTTGTTCGTTTCGCTTTTTGTATACCTACGTACAATGATTTCAATTGTACCACGTGTAATTTTTGTTGGGATTTGAAGTGCTTGAAAAAAGCTTGTTTTTTCTGGACCTAAGCCTGTTACTTGCGCCGGAATGGTGACGTCAACAGGTGCAAGAGCACCAGCACGGGCTGGAGCAGCGACCTGAAAAAAACATAATTTTATCTTCACGAATAAATTCCCAATAGTGAATTCATACCTTGTTTTCCAAAAGTTTGTCGCGAATAGAATGCAAATCTTCTTTTGTAAAAACGAAGCCAATGTTTTCATAGACATGTGGTAATAATTTTTCTAAACTTGAATTTTTCGATGTTTGTCCTCGAATTGTTTTGCGCATCATTGTATTTTTTCCCATCATAAGAACTAAGGAAAACAAAAGGTCATATGGCGACGAAGGTTCGAAATACGTTACCAGCATGGCCACGGAGAGATACACGGATCTTTTGCATTTGACGCGAACCGACATTATCAGCACCGACAATGAATACTTTCGGATATTCATCCAAATATTGCTGAAAATAGAAATATTTCGATCTTAGTTTATTTGATATGAAAATTTCGGTAAAATACTAGAATTTTCGGGAGAAAAAAAGATTATTTTAAGGCTGGTAATTCAGCTACCACACTCTTTGGTGTATGCCTTCGATTTCGAGAAGAACCCTTCGGTCTAATTCATTAAGATTAAGCTTAGTTATTTAAAATAACTTAATCTTTGAAAAAAATAGGCTTCAATTATCGTCACTTTCACAAGATCTAAAATAAATACGAATGTAGCTAGAAAAACCTTTTTTTTTTGTTGTTGCTATATTCGATCTGATCTATTAGATTAACAATTGCTCTCAGAAGCTATTATTCTCAATGTTTTCGAAAAAACTCAGAATTGCAGAACACATAAAAATTGTTGATCATCATCGAGCAATTGTTTGCGTTGTTTTTTACAAATAAAAATCTTCGTATTTACCGTCAAACGCATTGTATATTTGGCTTTCCATGTTGTGCGATCTTCTTTCACCATCTTTCTTTCTTTCGAATAACGTTACCAGATGTTTTAATCTAAAAATTAAAACAAAAGCGGGTATAGTCGACATAGAAGTTTCGTTTAATATGAATTTCTCAATACAACACGTCGATGTATCGTCCTCCTCCAAAATAAATAATAAACAACAATCAGTAATCTCTTAAAAATACCTCAAAATAATTTTAATATTTAGAAACTTTACATAAAAAATAGTTATTAACGTAATTTTTTTAAATATATTCAATTCGTATATTTATTTTCAATGAAATGAATGAAGGACACGGTAAGATTGTAATGGCAAAATCAACCAATCAGATGCGTCATCTTCTTTTCTGATTGATCGACAATTAAAATTCCGAAAATAATTATGAATGAAAGTGGAACAGTAGCAAATGATCAAAATCATTCTCATCAAAAATGTCAATTACGTAAACGATCGTATGAATCGGAACAAAATTTCCGTTCAAAACGTTCAAAATCAGACACATTCGAAATTCACGAACAGTCTGATAGTTCAACATCTGACACCGATAAAGAATCGATATGTCTTAGCAGTGATACGGATGAATCAATTATAGAAATATCCGATGATGGCAGTGATACGGAAGATTTCGAAGATAATTCAAATCTCGCAACAGATCAATCTCGATACAATCCGGTTATTTTAAATCAAAAGCAATGTTTTAGTAGACACTCAAAAAAATTAATAAAACAATTTAAATATATTTATGAACGTAGTAGGAAAAAAGCGATTGAACCAACACAATCGATAGATGATAATATAAATCAACTAAAAAAATTACGTTGGGAATTAAGAAATACATTTAATCGCGATGATCTTTTTAAAGAAGGTTATGCTGTTTTATCGGATGAATCTTTTCCATTTTATTCACTTTGCTATACGGTTAGTACGAAATAAACTACTGTTTTATTGGTTCCAGATATCGGAATTTCGATCGCAGGGGGCCTGAGATATGTTCAGATTTCAGAAAATAACAAATTTCTCTCACACTATTAACAGAGTGCTAGCAGAAATTTCCTCAAAACTTCGGTAATTGTCATTGCATGCAAAAGAAAATGATCGAAAATACCATATTTTCAGATAACATCCAACGAAATTTCCTGTGAATGTTTGAAAGCAGTTTCACATACAAAAAGAGATTTCCCGTTCATTTCGGAAATAAATAATAACATGGAAGCAGATTAGAACTAGTGGTGGCACTTTAAATTTACTTTCAAAATTAAAGTTTAAAGTCTACTTTAAACTTTAAGAGTCAAAGTTAAAGTATAATACTTTAAAACTTTAACTTTAATAAAAGTAGTGTAAAAATGAAAAATAAATTTTAGTTCTTTGGGCGCAATTTTATGTAGTTTTTAGAGTAACTTTAAATTTACTGTAAAAACCATATAGAACCGTACATAAAGAGCTAAAAATGACTTTTCATTTAAAGGTAAAGTGCCACCACTAATTAGAACCCCCAAAAAAAACGTCGATTCGAGTAATCTCGGACATAACCTAGAAATTACTATAATCTTTATATTCCTATGATGTAGATTTAGTGATCGATATGTATATAGATTTAAGAACCTCACCTTCAAGAATGAGAAGAATTTCGGTAATTACCTAGAGATCACCGTAATTACAGAAATTTCTATGCTCATATTGTATAGGTTTAGGAACAAATATATATATATATATGCTAGCGTTGACTTTAAAATTCAGTTGATTTCAAAATATTTCGATTTATTTTAAAGCCAACTAGTTCTTTTTTAAAGTTAACTGAATTTTAAAGTGACCTCCGACATATATATATATGTATAAAGATGCTGCTCTCAAGAACGATAAGAATTTCTAGTAATTTCTCAATTACCTGTACTTACGGTAATTACATAAGTTTCGACATCGTAGAAGCAAAACAAAAAGTATTTCGGCCCCTGCTCGTTTTGATAATTTTTATCTGTAATCTCTTGATGCAGTTCGTTGCAGCATTTTTCGTTAATATTTCTTCTAACTCTATAGCGAATGCAAAAGTTCAGAAGGCGCCCATGAATACAAATCATGTTGAGACGTAGCACATTTTACTTTCGCATAGATACCTACTCATGACTAAATAAAACTTTTTCCTAAATTACTAGCATTTTATTTGATTCCAGGAAATAAAAAATTGTTCGGCTTTCGTTTTAGTGCGGTTCGATGGGTACAGATTTGATCTATTGCAATAGCTGTTGTGAAGCCTATCATAGAGCTTGTTTGCATGAATCTGAATGCCCTCGTTTATGTCCTACACCTGAATCATGGTTATGTCCTAATTGCACTCTATGTGATATATGCGGCGTGGCGAAAGATTCTCCATTGATAACTTGTTCTGATTGTCAACGAACTTTTCATATGAAATGTGTAAAACAAACGAAAGATGAACAATCATATCATAATATTCGTAATCAAATATGGTTTTGTCCGTCGTGCATTAAATGCGATTGTGGACAAGCATTGATATCGAATGAAGAAAATATTTTATCATTGGCAAAATCTGTTTCATCTCAGCAATCACTTATGTGTGTCGATTGTTTAAATAATATGAAAATAATTCGAACAAATAAAGCAAATCGAATTGAAAAATGTAATTTGTGTGAAAAATTTATTGAACAATTTATAACTAAACCTAAACCATTATTTTCTTTAACATTAATTGGCAATCAATCAAAACCGAAAGTCAACAATTTGTTACAATGTGTTAAATGTAAACATCGTTTTCATCCGAAATGTGATGGATATTTAAATGAAGATGTTTTGGTAATACCGTATATTAAAAACATATCGGCAAATGTTATTTGTTCAAAATGTGACTATGATCAAAAAGAAAATATTCAAAAGACGCTCATTAATCATAAAATTCAAGGTGATTAAAATAAGAGAGAATAGTACAAAGAATATTTGTATATTTATTAATACTACAGTTTTATTGAGTATATGTGAATTTTTCCGACGGGGAAATTTAGTGATATTATTTGTCTCAATAAGCTTCGCTATTTCCTGTATCCATTTATTCATTTTTTTTGAAAAATAAAATAGATGCGTAGACAAGAGTAGATGATAGGAGGTGCGAAATACCTCTAAGATGTCACGTGTCAATGATTTGTGTAGCGATTGATTTCGAAAATCCGATTTTTTTGCTTGTACTTTCAGAAGTTAATATGAATGTCATTGTCTAATGTCAGATGCACTTAGATCGACTAACAGATTACATTACAGAAGAAGTTAGCTAAGCTACACGAGGTTGTGGAAGTAGATGCATTTGTTCTCGCAACGGTAGAGCCCATCGGGTTCTATCCAATGGGCTGCAGACAGTGGCCATCGAGATATAAGTTTGCGATTTTTAGACGTTTTATTTTAGCGCCAACAGAAATTCAAAGCATCCTTCGGATTGAACGAACCGCCGTATGTTGAATACGATGTGATTATTTTCTTTTTGATAGATATGCAGAAAAATATTGGCTCTTACAAGTAGATAATTTATTAAAATACAGCTAGCGAGTAACTTTATAGCAAAAAAAGAGCCGGCATTGGAGATATTTATGACAACACTTAGATAAATATCGCCTTTCAAGAGTACTCTCTCGTTCTGCAATTGTACCAGTTAAAGTTGGTCCTCGGAATTTTCGTTCCGATACAAGAGAAAATACTTGTTTTTACATTCTATTTTCAGAAACCCAACTTTTTACTAGTAGTAAGCCGCTATGGCTGAATGGTTAAGATGTTTCGGCACATATCCACAAGATAGTGTGTTCAAACCTCGGCGCCATCATCCATAGAATAACCTTGGACAAGTTACTAACGGCTGTTTTGTCTCGGATCACCCATCCGATAGCACGCTGATTACATGTGACATACATAAAAAATATCCTCATGGATAGTATGTGGTTAGTCAGTATGCATGGAAAGCTTAAGTAATTAAGCGGAAGGAACTCTGAGTCAGGCCGGCCTTCTGTCCAGAGCTGCAGCTAGTAATAGTTGTAGGAAAAATATCGGGCTCTCGAAACTGTCTCCGGACAACTCCCTATACTGAAAGGTAGCCGCAAGGCAAGGATATTCTTTCTTTCTTTCTAGTACTGTCCAAATTAAATTTTTGAGGGATGTACTTTCACGTTCAAGATATGAAAGAAAACTCAATAAAAAAATATTTTATTTTTAGTCGTGAAAAATACGATCGGAAGCGTAACATCAACATTAAACATCATGATATGTGAAGACAATCGTTTAAATGCTATGCAACATTACATGTCTAATCTCCAGCAATTACATCTATCTCGTATTCACTCCTTAAATCTTCATGCTTTCATAAATGATCTACTTATAATTGTGCAACGTTTACTTGAAAATCTCGATAATCGTCAATGGCAAGCAGCAATAAACAATTGTATAAATACTCAATGTCCATGGTTTAAACCTACAAATTTATCTTCAACGCACACAACATTGTATTCTTCGACAACGAACACATCATTGAATAATTGCAGTATATTACCAAACCGTTGTTTACCATCACCATCCATTGATCATACATATTCATTGAATAGAGAACGCCTTCTATGCCAATCAAATTTATATAAAAACAATCTATTAACATCCAGCGACTCATTATTACGTTACATCGATAATAAAATTGAAAATAAATATCCATTTGAAAATTTATACCGAATTGATACGAGACTTTGCCAATTATGCCAAACATATGCTGATCATTTTTCATCGAATATATCTCGTCTTATATCTACTGGCATCAATCAATGGGTACATATTGGTTGCATACTTCCAGCTTATACAAAAGCTCTTGATCAATCTCCATACATTCTACGTCACATTCATGAAACAATCAATCGTTGTCAAACAAGATATAAGTGTGAACTTTGTCTAAAAATGGGCGCCAGTGTGCCATGCTATGAAAACGATTGCAATGCACGTTTTCATTGTCATTGTATTCAAATTTATTATTCGAAAATCGATCGAAGTCTACAAGAAAAATTTAGTATTGTTAATGGTTTATTGCCGAATTTAACAACTCTATGTTCGAAACATTGTAGGAAGAAAATGAAAAATAACTCAGATGGAGATGATCATCATCAAACAGATGAACCTGTGATTAACGGTACGTGGAACTTGGGTATTTCAGGAAAATATTTTTTTGATCTGTATAGAATAGGATCAGGTGAGAGTAGAACGTGACTAAGAGATCTTTTGTCTAGCAATAGATCTTATCGATGAACGAAGGTCATATGCTTCCTTCTCGATATGTCGCATGTTGAGAAAAATGGGTACATTCTAAAAATTGGCTTTTCTTCAATATGCAATATCGATGCAAGGAAGAATTCGCTTCAATTGAAAATTTTCCTCACCGTTTAACATCAATGAGACCTATTGTTTGGTACTTGTTCTGTGTAGTAAATTCAGTGGTTTAATAAATGACAAAAGTCAATAGTTTCCAACGATTTAACAAATCCTAAGATTATATTTAGAATCTACTATGCGATATCATCAAGTATTACTTCACGACTAATCTACGAATACAGTAAACAGTTGCGTATTGTTCTTTTCTGTGCTAGTGTAGAGTGATTAGATCGAAGAGATTGCTATCGGACAGGAACTTCGTTACTAAAACTTTAACTTCCGTTTAAACTAAATCTTCTAACTATAAATTTAGACGATATCGATCTTCGAAAATTGAAATCAATTAACTTATCATCGACTGTCTACGCTGATCTATCAAATAATCTCGTTGAATTCTGTTTAGCTGATATAAAACTTTGTGTTGGCTCGCTACAAATAAAATCTCTTGGCAATTTTGATTATCTTCTCGAAAATGATACGAATATGAATATTTACCCAAATAAATATCATGCATCACGTTTATTTTGGAGCACGAAAAATGCTCAACAAAAGACCATCTATCATTTACACATAGAAATCGAACAGACCTATCATAATGATAAATCAAATCATCGGACTATTGAACATCCGTTGTCCGCCGAACAAATACATCTGAAACAATTATATGAAGTCTGTGAACAATATTTTCAAAGATTCAAAGCAAACGAACATTCTAAAAGAACAGCTATTCATACCAGAGCTGAAAGACCATCTGTATCTATCGAAAGTCAACCATCGAAACCCACATCTAAAAATCTCATGCGAACAAAAACTAAATTCAATAACGAGAATAACCTTCAATTAAAAAAATCTTCGTCAATTCCATCAGAAGAAAATTCTCAAACGATGTCCATCGATGCGAGAACTTTACGAAATCTATTTACTAATGATTCTTTAAAATCATCAGATCATTCACGATTCGCTTTAGCACTTGTACAAGCGCTTCAAAATGTCGACCAATCATCACCATCAACAAAAATGTATATTATAAAATAAATATTGTTTTTGTTCCTATTCTCGCATTTCTATTTACTTTATAGACAACAACAAGAGCCTATCTTCAGCTATTATCTACCGAATCCAGCAAGTGGATCATTCAACGAATCAACAACAGACACGACCAATGATGCATTGCTAGACCAGCTATTTCAAAATATAAATCCAATCCAACAGTCCAATGGTAGGATTTCATAAATGAAAAAGCTTATTAGCACAGCCTCTAGAATGTAGAACTCAGATTTATGCTTATGACTCTCATAGGCTACGTACAAATCTGTTTCAGTTCAAAGATCTGTAGTTAGTTATGATATTACCTATGCACTACTATCTGTAATAGTAACCTAATCTAGTTGCTGGGGTCTATTAAGAAGATTTTGTTCATCATATGACTTATAAATTTTCCTCCTATTTCAGAACCGGCATCGACGATTTTTGTTCCCAATCACTCAACAGAAACGTGCATTCCACAAGTAGACGGAAATATCGATGATGAAGATTTTCTAGTGTCTTCTTCTCTCATAAATTGTTTAATTGAGCAAATACAAAATGAAAAATCTCCTAACTCTCTATCGAATAATGTGACTGGAAAAATCAACTATCTTCCAGCTGATGAACTCGTTCGTTTATATCAACAATCGCTAATATCAAAATTTGGTCGTGTACAATTCACAATCATCAGTGATGATGGATACAAAATAGTGTCAGATGATTTAGATGAAGCTTGGCTAACAATTGTTAATCTAGTGCGTGAATGTCGTGACGATATGAATTTAACTCATTTACCAATGAGAAACGACGAATTAAATGGACATCAAATATTCGGTTTAACAAAATCAATCGTGAAAATAATGTTGAATCAATTGTATTTAAATTCATCGTCAATCGAAAAACAATCCGATACTATTTTACTGCCATTGTCATCATCGAATAAAAACGACTCAACTTATTTCATAAAGAAAAAAAATTCAACTAAAAAAATTCCATCATCAAATTCAAGATTAAACATTTATCAAAGAAAAAATTCTCAACGCCAACGATTTAATTGGCTGTTAAATCCAAATCGAAAGATTGAATATGCATTGAACTCATTCGAAATCGACGATGCACTTGCACATGCAAGGTAAACTATCGAAAGCGGAGATATCTATTTTCGGGATAGGCCGTTGATTGTGTATAATAAGTGTCTCTTGCGACATCTACCGACGAAGAGATGAATGCAAATTCCGATTGATGCTATTTAAAGATCTTCATCATAGGCGCCCTATGATTATCAGAATTAGTTGCATCATGCTTTGCTTTTCAAAATTTTTCGTGTTTAAAGAAGAGTTCATTGATTGATAGGAGAATATTTTCTTTTTTTCTGCAGACGAATTCTTCTTCAAGAATCTTCGGTTCGTCTACGTCTTCATCATTTACATTATTTTTCTGAACGTGTATTGATTGTTGGATCATCGTCTATACATGGCTGTGGTTTATTTACATTAATTGATCTAGTTGAAGGACAAATGATTGTTGAATATACAGGTGAAGCTGTTCGTCCCTGTCTTACAGATAAACGTGAACTTGAAAACGAAAAAAAAGTAATACACAAAGAAAAACTAACAAATTTCGGTTTGTATTTTTGTTTTTCGCTTTTCATAGGGTTTTGGTTGTTATATGTTTACTGTTGATTCCATGAGTGTTATCGATGCAACACAACAAGGAAATAAAGCTCGTTTTATTAATCATAATTGCCAGGTAAGACAAATTTAAATTGATCTCATTCGAATGGCTTTATTTTTCTAGCCAAACTGCTTTGCTAAAACTATTCTTTCCGGTGGTATTAAACACATTGTTATCTATGCTATCATGAATATAGCTCGCGGTTCCGAATTAACCTACGATTATTCATTTGCTGAAGAAGATATCAAAATTCCTTGTCATTGTGGTACCAGTAAATGCCGACTGTATTTGAATTGACGGACGCCATAGATTTTTTTTTGTATATTTTTGTATTCCTAGTCATGTTTCGGTAGTATGCATAGTGTCAACTTTTTTCTCGTGTGCCTTTTTGGATACGTTTTTATAGAAATAGATAAATAAAAGGATTGTTCCTAATCAAGTTGCATTTGAATTCGAACAAACATACATGATTATTGTATAACGGCTTACTGCTTTTCAATCGTATTGCACAGTTCTTTAAATAAACACTGCGAAAGGTGCAATTCATTCGTGGATTAGCAATAGAGTTTAGCTCCTGTTTATTCTAGTATTTTATTTAAAGAAAACTTTGAAGTTGCTTGCTTCGGAAATAAACTGAATCTTGTGGTAAATCTACTTCAGATCAGGCTCTTCAGCAAACATTCTTCTTTTGAACACAAAATCTCGATCAGGAATTATTGAGTGAATTCTCTCTCACGTCATTAAAACCGGAAGATACTCAAGACAGCAACAAATTTGTCAGTTTGGATATTTTTGTTAAGAATTATAAAGACAACATAATAAGAGTTTGTTATTTTCTTCACTAATTGCAGCGAAAGATCTCCTAGAGTTTGGTCGTATTCATGTCGAATGATAGTTACTCATCCTATTAACCAAACACTAATTGAAATAAGCTTCTGCTCTTAGTGTAGACAGAGTAACATATTCCAATTCTAAAGTATTTACATCGTATGCCATTTACATAGATAATTGGAAATTTCATGAAGTTTAGATTCAGATTCATTAGAAAAAATTCTATTCTACTTAATAAAAAAACCAGATTGTATGACTTTTAACCAATGAGTCATACGCAAACATCTACGCTGCTGTTGTTTTGTTCCTGGTCATGATACATTCTTTTGCTGATGATAATCATCGAGCTTTATCAAACCATGAAGAAAATTAATGAAATCAATGATGCTGAAATTCTCAAGTGTATGCTCATGACATAGCCTGTAGGCACATTGAGATTTGATCATTTCACTACCTGTACTATATGAACAATTAATATTCTAAATTAGTTAGTTTGGCAGAAGTATCTTTCATTTGAATGGAATATGCCCGATCTCATTAGCCGGGAGTGAGTGAAACTTCATATTGATGAAATATCCGATCTCAGACGACGCCATTCTATGAGTTTGGCTTAAAAACGAGCTGACGGAAGAAAATTTTTGTCGACTCACATGTACGGATAATGCTCAATTTCAAAGTCAAACATAAATGATTAAAATACAAAATACAAATTAGAAAGTGGAAGCAGTTTAGTCATACTGAAAACGTGATGCGCTTATCATCAAATATATTTTAGTAATTGAGAATTTGTTTATGCAGCAAACGTCTTTTTTACGGTACGTATAGATGAAAAGTTCGACGACAACAGCTTACTTTAAAATCATAATTTTGTTTAATTTAAGAAAAAATGTTTTCGACTTTTAACGTTTGAGTTGAAACACGACGAGAAATTAAATGGAACACAGAATATCTTTTTTTCTATTTTATAAAAAGTCAGGTCACGTGTAAATATCACAAAAAAACTAAGCAGCGGTGTTCTATCGTAAGCAACCTGAAATGATTATGTCGATCTATTAATAACAATATGCGTGTATTGACTAATATATTAAGCCACATTCAACAAAGTTTGTAAGATGATGCCATCGAAACAGATAAAACTCGACTTATGGCATTGTTTAAGACGGAATAGAAAAAACGATATTTTAGGAATGTTGGTCATTTCTTATTTCTCGTAATTTAAGAACGCAAAAATATCAGAAGTGTTTTAACCTAAATTTTATTTTCCATATTTCACGACGATATCATATTAACTCCGGATATGAAAGCATACAAGCTGTGCGCCATCTGTCTGGTTAATATCCGCTCTTTTGTAAATCATTGAATTTAAGTAGAAGTAAGCGACTGTGATAATAAATGAAGAATTTTATGCCCTTGAGAAATATTCAGAAGCTTCGTTTGCAGCTCATGCTTGCAGAGCATTTCGCGTGTCTCCGGTTTCTATTGAAATCATCTAAACTCAATTGCAAAGTTTGTCCGCATCAGTTTGCTTCGAACTTTAGTCGCACGTAAAGATTGGTTATGTTCATAGATTTTAATTCTTACGATTTCCAGGTTGTTATAAATCCTGATTTCGAACAAAATCAAAGTTTTAGACTTGCATACACGGAGCGAGCATGACATATTCGGTAAAGATTTTTTTGCGGTCAGATTTATCGTACTATTTAAAACGAAATTAATTAGCATAGACATTCTACTTCAAAATGTCAGACGATTAAAAGTATTTTATAATAGAAAAAAATTAGCGCGTAGTTATATTTCCGCTTGAGTGAAGCATTCTTCATGTTTAAGTGACATTCCTTGTTGCCACACTGCCTTTGCGTGATGATAATTGGCATAGACTAAATTATTAATTAGAACATATAATATCAAGATGGACAACAAATCTGTATTTTAGGACATTTTATCAATGACTTTAATTACAAAGCAAATGGGTGAAATTTTCTAGAAAAATAAGAGAATACTATCTTTAATGGGTGTCTCGTTCTAAATTGATATAAAGCATATTCTATTATCATACATATTTTATCTCGTCGGAATCATTCAAAGAAAATTGAATTGAACTGTTGCTTTTATTCGACTTTGTATCATTATTATGTTCTGCGAATATCTCGATGCCCTTTTGACTTGTTAAATTTTCATTCAGTAAGATCTGCTTTTTGTGTACTCAAAAAGTGAGTACACTCTAGAATCGGTCAGTATGTCCGTCCGTCCGTTTACACGATAATTTTCGAAAGAAGAGTTAGATCATGATGAAATTTTCCACACAGTTCAGCTTCATCAATGTCTCAGTCGAGTTCGAAGATGAGAAGAATCCCTCAAGAAATGGTTGAGTTATCGAAAAAATTGTCATTTTTGGCCAGACCATCCCTGAGGGGGGGGGGGGGCCAGGGATTTGTTTTTTAAAAACAAATTTTNAACACCGCCTGAAAACGTCTCAAAATGCACAAAAACTGCATCCAGAAATCAAATTGCCTAGTTTCTCATGATAATTTTGGTGTTCAGACATTCTAGAATGACTCATATGTCCCATGCACTTTTTGCAATACACATAACTCTCGGATGAAATCCGAAGTTTCCACACTTTTTTAGTTTAGAATTTATATAATCTGATAATAAAGTAACTTAACAATCTTGTTCTTTATCGTGATGCATTATAAGCTTACTTACATGATAAGCCCCTTGTTGACCTTTGCTTCAGCAGTATTAAGTACATTGATTGGCTGAGTTTTCTAGAAGAACTCAAGTGAAAGCTTTTTTCTAATGAGAAAACCGAGAATAATATTAAGCCAAGTGAATTAGTGTCGATTTTGTTTTATTAGTCTTCCTGTCTATTGAAAATCTTCTTAGAATATCATTTACGCATTTCACAGACTTATGTCTCACTGATTACTGATATTTCTAACGTCTAGGAAAAAAACGAATATAGCGAGACAAACTATTTAGTGCATGACTAACTACGAAATTAAGAAACCCTCGGTATAAAAATTTGGATTAATGGTTTTATTTCAGTTCAAGTATTTCTTGTTTTTGAATTACGAAGTTATATCTGAAAGTATTATGTTTAAATCTACGTCTTTGACAACAAAATAAAGTTGTTGTAATTCATAAAAAATATTTTTCGCAGGTCTCGAAATTGTGTGACACAAAAATAGATGTTTAACAAAGCAAGCCAATCGCTGACTAAGTTGTCATCATAGTGACGCACGCCATTTAAAATATTTAATTATGTTTAAATAATAATCTGCGAAATATGTCAACTAGAGGTGTCAGGTTAGCATTAAAAATGAAAATAATGCATTGGCGTATTATGGTAAAGAAAATACTTAATGCGAATTCATTCACTAATTTATCATTCTTAACATCGATATTACTTTTAATTCTAAAGATTTATTATTCATCAACTTTCCTGGAGAAATAAAGCAATGTATTATTTTCACTTTTAATGCTAACCTGACACCTCTAATGTCAACTCTGTTACCTTTATTTTATTGAATGTAAAGCATTTATATTAAGAGCTAAGGTCAATTCATTCCAATTAATATTAAATATTAAATCATTGAACGATGAGTTTTAAAGTAAAAATAATATTAAATTCATTTAATTTATTTCAGGGCACGAACATCGTCATAGAATATGTCAAGCATATGATATACGTAAAAGCGGACTTCATATATCATACAGCCTAGAAGTTCAATTTCCTTTACGATTTATACGGATGAATAAGAACTTACATATTTTACAAATGAGATTGTTCGAATAATTTTAAAAAACATTTTTCGAGAAAAATTAATCAAGATGGTTCGATAAGCGATGTTAGTCGTTCTGTGAAAATCTTCATAGACAAAAAAAATGAGGAAACATCGGATTCTCATTCGATTGTTATGTGTACTGCAAAAACTGAGTTGATTTATATATGTTTTGAATAATTCTAAGAAAAAGATTTTTTTTTGAAAAAATCCCTGTACCCCCCCCCCCTCAGGGATGTTCTGGTCAATACTGGCAATGTTTTCAATAGCTCAGCCATTTCTTNATTTTTTTAATAATTCAAATAAAAAGATTTTTTTTTGTAAAAAACCCTGTACCCCCCCCCCCCTCAGGGATGTTCTGGTCAATACTGGCAATGTTTTCAATAGCTCAGCCATTTCTTGATAGATCCTTCTCATCTTCGAACTCGACTGAGATATTAATGAGATCCTCATGTGCACAAAATTTCATGACAATTGGATAAGGCTTTCATAGGTTATCGTGCTAACGGCAGAACGGCCGGACCGAATATAGAGCGTACTCACGTATTTTGAGTACACACAAAAAGAAAGCAACANAAAAATGATAAACGTAGAGAAACCGCATCGAAGTGGTGATAACCGTTCGCTTTGACGAAAACTGAGTATCATGAGATGATATTTATATGTGACATAATTTCGGATTTTTTTAAATATGATTTCAAAAATAGTTCATACAACTAGTTGTACAGTAAAGTGTCCTATTTGTGGAAAATCAATGCTTCTAAAAAACTGGAAAGATCATTGTCGGCAATTTCATGCCATGTCACAAACAGCGATTGATTGCAAATATTATGAATTGAAAAGAAATATAGAACAGTCAAATTTAAGTACAGTAACATTAGATGCAACAAAATGTAACATTATTTCTTGAATCTGATCAATTGAAACAGAAAGATGATGAGTTTTGAAAAACATTTTTAAATATTACTTTTTATACATATGTTGTTTTTACTTATTTTTAATTAAAATGAACTTAGATCATCTAAGCTAGATGATGATATTATAAATCAAGGATTTGCTTTTTGACGTATACTGTCTGCCAAAAAAATATAGTTTCTGCCAAAATTTAGCCCCCTTCACTTCCAAAAGTAATCGGGAACCATGAACACTCATATTAGACTTTGCTCTCTACCCTGATAAATACAGGCTAGTTCTCAAGTAGATCTTAATGATATATTCTTTTATAGAAAAGAGAATATACTTAAAAGAGTTGCCTTCTAATGAATAGTATTTAAAGCCTGTTGTTAAAAATTTATATTTAAGAGATACATTATCTCAGCTAAATTATATATCATATTTTGAGAACAAAAAAGTTCATCATGCAGATTGTGCATTATTAAGACGCCGTCGTAGAAATACTGTTCACGTCGATGACATTTACTCGCCTCTTTCTTTACAGTCTATTGAATAGAAGAACGCGATATTCGGTTTCTGTAATTAGTACGATCGGGATTCTCATAATCGACAAAAATAACAACGTCCTGATGGCCAAGCAGCTGCGAATCCCTACTGAAAGAATATTCAGTATGAACTAAGCACACGAAGCTTATTGCGCTTACCGTTCAACGAAGATTAAAATAAAAATGTAGAAAGCCTCGAAATATAGCCTAACAAAAGTTTGCTGTGAGTCAGTTCGAATATAAATACTCTGTTTTTTTTTACGGGGAGCGTAGGATTATCCACAGAAATATAAACAGATATTGCTAAAAAAAAGCAGAAGGCCAAAAAATCCTTTATAACTAAGTATGTAAATATTAGTCAAGTAGACGATAAGTTTTTATCGAGGACAACTGTCATACGCCAAATCTTTTTTCTATATGATTATATTATAATTATTTCTATCATAGAAAGTCGACTTGAACCCTTGATGCATTCTTTAATTTATCTTTCTTTTTTCTTCTTTTCTACAAAAAAAATTCTATGTTACATGTCATGTTGCCGACTAATCGTAATCATGATATGAAGAAATGGGTACAGAAATATTTTTCTCCTCGAACTAGAAATGAGAATATATATATATAAAGGAAAAAAGAAAAACAACGCACGAACGGCAACCCACCTTTCTATGATAGAGTATGATTATAATCTGAACGTAGATTGAAACGCTCATTCTCTAGCTTCTAGTAGTTGCCCTGGCGTAGGATAGAAAGCGATAAAACAGCCAAGCAGAAAGAATCTCGTTCGCCTACTGAATGCATTCGTAAGCGTAACAGTGACTTATATAAAATAAAGGAAAAAATATGTGTGCTTCTACATTACTAATAATGTCTTTGATGAAGACACAATAAATGATGAGAAACTTTTCTTAGTCCCTCTCTCTCTTGCTTTTAATATATATATACTGTTACTTCTGGCTGATTCTCTACACATTTTCAAATTAACGATCTTCATAAACAAATAGTAATAAAATAGAAATTGTTTTAGATGATTTCTAAAATATTCTCAGTCGTATTGGGTTTATTCATAGTGAGCATAGTTAGTATTGTTCAATTGGCACCTGTTAAATCAATTAGTGATGGTAAAATATTTTCTTTTGCGCCCTAATCATAAGTCATTCATTTTTCTTTTAGGTATTCTATCATCTCAAAAGACGGCAGAGCGCTCTGCCAAACTCATACAACCATCAATAATTTCGGCTAGTCAAACATCTACCGGCTCTCCTGTTTCAGCAAACACGACTACCGTAGCCCATGGGATCAACGATATTAAGAAGAAACGTCAAATTGATAACTATGAACGTCTCGGTGATTTCTTAGATGATGAAAATACTCCGGAAGATTTATTCTACCCGAAAATAAAACAATGGCCAAAGAAAATCTACGATAATCGAGATAGTAGGTTTTATTTTGCGAAACCGTAGGGATCTTTTTTAACGATACTTTGCTATTCTTAGAATCAGTTGATACAGACAAGACAAATGCCTTTACTGACATCATCATGAATCCAGATGAATACATTAATCTTGCGCGAAAACGCCGTAGTATCAATTTAAATTCAGCATCTAATCAACGAAATAAGCGATCTCTGTCACTATACAACTTATATAATACTGACCCGGTAATGAGAAAGATGTTTTTCTTCTAATTAATTACTTCCGAAGTAAAGAATTTTTATTCACAACAAGACTTGGCAATTATTTCCTTTGGTTGTTTTTTTTTTGGAATTGAATTAAAGTGCGAGAATAAGATGGACTTAAACTACACTCTGAGTGATGATTGATATCAAGTCTTTAGGGAAAACATGCAAAAGATAGAATTTTATTCATATGATTATTATTTTAGTTGTACGAAGCATTAGTTGAACGCCAACAATACGCCAGTCCAGGTCGAGCTTATGCGTAAGAATTTATTTAATTATTAATACCTATTTAATTGATGACGTCTACTTGCTAGTGTCTACCCGCCTACATATGAACGAAATGTGCGCGCAGATTTTGCTCCATATTTTTATGACTCGCCTCAATGGAATAGTGCTTACGCGAATGCTATTGAAAATAATGAAAATCAAAGTAAAAGACAAAGTTGATAATTTATTCGTCAACGATTTTATTGAATTAATTATTTAGGTCCATTTTCTTTGTCTGATGATGACGATGGCGATGACGATGGTTACCTTCGTTTTCCAGTTCTACCAGAAGCAAATTATATGCCATTCGATAATTTACAATTGCAGAAAGCATATCAATATGACAACGCACCAATCGATGAAGTTAATAATGATGATGACGATGAAGAATCTGTTTATGTAAGATTGCGCATAATTTCTATAGATCTTTAATTTACTTTTTCTTCTAGATGCCTTACGAACGAATCGAAAGTCTTTTTCAATAACGAATAGTTACGCTTTCAATCATTATTTTGAAGAAAAAACAACAACCGAAATAAAGGAAACTAAAATATAAATAGTTTGTGTATTCTCTTTCCATGCCATGATCATAAAACAGACAGGGATGGCAAAATTGTAGCCCCCCGCCCTATATCCCACACAAAAAAATTAACTTTTTGTTTTCATTGTGAGCCTATTCATTGATTTGATATAATCATTCAACAGATCTATATATGTGATGCATTAAGATGTGATTACTGCTTTTGCTCTTCTCTGATATACGTGCAGAAATGAAGAGGAGGAGAGCGATGCTGTGGCACAATTATAGACCTACGAGCGAAAAATCCATATTTTCCTCGTTGAAAGCACATATAATCTTCAACTTTGATATAGTATCACATTACTATTTGCAATCTATCGTTCCTGCTGTATTTGGCGTCTGATTAGGTTAAAATCTCCTGATTTTCGGCATTTCCTAGTCTTATTCAGTCAAGAGATTATATTTTCACGATCCCTTGTCAAATGGAAACTTAGGAACTAGAAGTAACGTCTCGAACTAACCCCATTAGAGTCGAAATCATGCCAAAAGAAATGAATTTCAAAAGAATTTCCCGTCAAAAATCAAGTACGCTCTTGTTTTTGTAAAAAATTCCACAGAAAACTCTAGAGTATGGGCATCATGCTAACTCAAAAACTAAAACAAGCCGCATAGCTGAAAAGGGCACATCTTGCTCTACTTGAAGCAGTCAAAATTTATTTGAAGGAAACTTTCTTAAAAACGTTAGAACTTGACATATATGATATTTACTAATTGCCGTAGCATAGTGAAAATGACTCTTGCCAATGCAGCGTCACTAGAATAATCCATAGGGAAGTCAGACAGAATTGACGTATTTTTTGTTAATAGTGAATATGTATTCTACTCTGAAAGTGAGAGAAATTAATTTAAACGTTGTGATGAAGCGCGGGCAACGGATTTTGTTTATCTCCATTTTCAGTATACTATGGCAATTAGTTAATATCATATGTAAAGTTCTAACGTTTTAAAGAAAGTTTTGACTGTTTCAAGTAGAGCAAGATGCGCCCTTTTCAGCTATGCGGCTTGTTTTAGTTTTTGAGTTAGCATGATGCCCATACTCTAGAGTTTTCTGTGGAATTTTTTACAAAAACAAGAGCGTACTTGATTTTTGACGGGAAATTCTTTTGAAATTCATTTCTTTTGGCATGATTTCGACTCTAATGGGGTTAGTTCGAGACGTTACTTCTAGTTCCTAAGTTTCCATTTGACAAGGGATCGTGAAAATATAATCTCTTGACTGAATAAGACTAGGAAATGCCGAAAATCAGGAGATTTTAACCTAATCAGACGCCAAATACAGCAGGAACGATAGATTGCAAATAGTAATGTGATACTATATCAAAGTTGAAGATTATATGTGCTTTCAACGAGGAAAATATGGATTTTTCGCTCGTAGGTCTATAATTGTGCCACAGCATCGCTCTCCTCCTCTTCATTTCTGCACGTATATCAGAGAAGAGCAAAAGCAGTAATCACATCTTAATGCATCACATATATAGATCTGTTGAATAATTATATCAAATCAATAAATAGGCTCACATGGAAAACAAAAAGTTAATTTTTTTGTGTGGGATATAGGGCGGGGGGCTACAATTTTGCCACCCCTGTATAAAAAAACACACAAATATTTTTTCCGTTGTGCTTCTCTTCATTTGTTTTGATCACCTTCTCTCTCTCGTCATGAATGTTACATCGATATAAATAATTATTCACAAGCATGCATTCTATTTAGAGAATGCGTTTGAAATCTTCGTTGTTTTTCTTGTATACTTTTTCCTATTCTGACGTACGTAATCAGTTATACGAAATATCATGAATGTGACGGATGATATGCCATGTAATATTTGTCTAACAAGTTATGGCTCTGCTTCAGTCGATCACCGAGCTACTATTTTAATGGTGGTCCTAGTGGCTATCGTTCTTGTAGCGTGTCATGTAAGTGTACTCTGGTGCGCTATTCGTACGCGCTATGAACCAGATAAAACTGTCAATGTTATCGATACTACTGTACATGACAATGAGGCATATAATATTGAAGAGGAATACGATGAGGACATTGTACATGAAACTGAAACTGCAAGAATTTCAATTCTACGAACAGCCACAATACAACATGTTCATTCTATATCTGAAAAATCATCGATGTAGAATGTAAAAACTTGTTTTTTAATTCATCAGTTTATTTTATTTACAAATAATTCTTCGATGCGAAGACCGCTTTATATTTTCTTTCGCCGCTTGTAGATACGACAGATTATTTTGATTTTGATTTAGAGGGAAAAGATCGTACTGGAAATTATTATAATTAGCGATCGGAATCTTTCATTTATTGAAATAATTTCAGTTTCTTTTTTTGCAAGAGTAATTTTAGTAATAGCCAATAGAAATTTCGTGACTGTTACTCGTTTGATTATTTTAATTGTACCTATTTCTTCAGTTGATATCTTTCTACAATCTGTAAATAAAATTTGTTTACAAGGAACTAATTAACGCTTAATGGGCAAGTGGATATGTCATACACTAGACGAATCAGTCTATCGACCAGCCAATCAAAATCGATCGTTATGAAATTCATACAAGTCTACTTCATCAACGATTGTATCAGGGTTGCCAGCTGTTCAGGTCCCAAATGGAGTACACGTTAGGTACAACTCAGTTGTAAATGGGGTACATTCATGAGGTACGCAGTTTACATCTTTCACACTGATCATCGACTGCGGAAATCAATTTCGAAAACTATTTTCAATCAGGAAGGGGCATTCTCAGTTTTTCGTTTTACTATAAAGTCTAGCTTTCAAATTGAAATCTTTATTTTCTAATAAATATGTTCACAATAAAATTTCATTTTGTCATACATATATTCAATTCAATCATAATAAAACAATGCTTACTCAAAGTGAACCTTCTCGATTTATATTTACACTAACTGTTGCAGCCTTTTTTCGAAACTGTATTTTTGTTGCTTTTTGCCACACTTTATCAGTTGCGGTTGTGTTTGAGCAAAAGAAAAAAATCTTCACATGTCATAGTACTATTAAATCTGATTTTCAATTCAGCAGCTATCGTTTCATTCACTGTCAAATTACGACTGGCTGTCCATGCGCTTTTTCTTTGATTAAAAACGCCTTCAACAAATGCATTCGAGCAAGGAATTGAGTACACATAAGAAATAATTTTGTACATTTCAATACACATTGGTTTCGACTTTACAAAAAGAAAAGCCCAAAATTGATCAGGCCGAAATTCCACTTCTCTTTCATGATTTTCGGTCGTCAGTTTGTGAATGAGATTATCTTCATCATGGGACTCGTTGCATATGTCATTGTTGAATTCTTCATAAAGATGACCATTAGCACCCAACCATTATAATTGACGCTTCACATCTTTATCAATAGTAAATGTCGAATAAAGAGACAGAAATTTTCTTAGTTTCAACCAAAATATGGATGATAGTAGTCGTAACATTGAAAAATGCAGATGGGGTACAAAATGCGTACCTCAGAGGTACAAAAGGCTCAAATGCGGTACGGCTGGCAACCCTGGATTGTATCTAAGCATTAATAGATGTAAAAAATCAATCTCACCATTATTATACTCTCCATAGAAAAGATCGACGTCATTTTCTTAGACATGCGCAAGTAACAATTTTGTTAAGCACATTTAAACGGACTTGATAATAAATTCCAGGCTAATTTTCTTTTCTATCTATTCATTTCACTTAAGTCAACTCAAAGTCAATACTTGAATGCCAGAGAGCTCTATCTTCTAATCAGAATGCCCAGGTTATTTGTCACAAAGAACTGCTTCCTTTTAGATGTTGTTTTTTTATCCTTTTGGTATTCATTGTGTATTTGATGACTATCTTAACAAAAGTTCAATTTCTATCTAAAAGTAAACATGCATTGAACTAGACTAACCCATTCGTTTGCTTGACATCTTTCGCTCTATTGCCATGAATAAAAGAAGAAACAATTGTATTCTTTTCAAAATCCTAATTGATTCATGAGCATTTAGCAGAAAAATGTCATATAGTTATTATCTTCATTAATAATAATTATAAACTTTAAAACCAAGAATTCAAAAATCAAGACAGGAAAATATCTAAAAAATGTTGTAACTTGAAAATATGTCGGAAGATTGAATTATAGGCTTTATTTTTTTCCGCCAGCAAGATATTCATCTGTGGAGACAGTCTTGGCATAGGCAAATTGAAGTGCAGCCATGAATGCAGCATGTACATATTTAGCTGGAATTTGTATCCCATTGAATTCCAGGTCACGAGTAGCACAAGCATCGTGAATAACGACACATTCATATCCGAAGTCAAAGGAAGCGCGAGTCACGGCATCGATACAGTTCTGGCTCATAGCACCGCAAATAACTACCTGTTTAACACCATGACGATCTAATATTTCCTTTAGGTTGGTTTCTCGATAAGAATTGGTGTAACGTTTAACCACAACAAATTCGTCTTTTAAGTTCTGCGCTTTTGGATGAATCTGAGCGCCAAGAGACTCTGGCTTAAAAAATGGTGCATCGGCGGTGGTGAACTCGTGACGAATATGAACAACAAGATCACCAGCGGCACGAGCAGCTGCGAGAACACGAGCTGCCTTGTCAGCTGCGGCATCCATATCGCACAATGCCCATAAGCCACCAGGAAAATAGTCATTTTGAATATCGACTACGAGCAACGCACGCTTGGTTTTATTAGCATCTGCATTCGAAGCATTGTTTGCCATGCCGATAGATCAATTCATAAAAAATAAATATCAAACTTGAAAACAACGCACGCTTATAAATGACATTTGATGCGCACATACCGCTACTCATAAAGGTAGGTAATGCAATAACAGTTCTTCGCTTGCGTAGGTAGTAATTCAAATATTTTGCGGGTAAATATATATTTGCAGAGAGCCTTATTTTTGTTTTTGCACGCTCTGTACTCTTTCTGTCATCGTCAATAACCAATTGCTTTGTCACACAGGCGAAGCATTTTTTAAAAATGTATCGTCATTTCTTTGAGTTTCAAGATTATCTACTTCATCTTCAATGGTAAATTATTTTCAAAAAACAAAGTACCTTTGCAAGTATATCTTTCTAGGGTGTACGTTTACCAATATATATATATATATTTGAGTAATTCGGAAATTAAAAGGTTTCCGGATGAGAGACATATTTGTCAGACGACGTCGCGTTTTTATAAGAATTAGAATTTTGTAGCCTACCAAAAAAATAAGATTTAAGATATTTTTAAATTCAAGTTTAGGAAGTCCTAGAGCAAATGTAACCGAGCACAAGACCTACGTCAATACGTTCAGGATACAAAAGAAGTAATTATTTCAAGAATTGCTATTAAATGCGGAAACGTTCAAAAAGAATAAGTATCAAAAGAAAAATGACTATTTTACTAAAAGAATAACTATTTGTTCCACTTATTACAGTATAGAATGGTGACAATTGTATGCGTGCAGTTGATGTTGTTGCGGTAGTATTACATAGAATAAGTGTGGTTGGTGTACCTGATGCAGCATTGATTTGGTAACCACAGAGTTTGTAAAATCCATAAATGATTTCTGTACGATTCAATAAAACTGTTTGGGCCGTGTCAGAACGACGTGCGGAATTAATCGATGGTTGTAAACCAAATAGAGTAAAAAATAGTACGAGCAATCCAAGAAACACTAATCCACAGAAAATCAATCCCCATAGAGGGCATCCATAAAACCATTCACAACAACCATACGAACGATTACGTAAATCGCAACGACCTTTACACCAATTGCAACAATAATAATGACGATATTTATAATCTGTTTTGTAAACTCGTCGTTTTCCATAGTCAAGGTCCGATGAATAATAACCGCTAGGTGTACGTGGCGGATGATGTGCATGATGTATTACACGACGCATAGGCGCAATGTTTGCTGTTTGAATAGGTATTTGCGGTGGAAGAACAGTCGGCTGGAGTATATTTTGAGGCTGCGGGGTAATTGTAGACTGTGAAAAAGTTGTCGAACTATCGGAACAAGTTGATGTTGAAAGAGTGCGAAGACGACGAGTTCGAATTTGTGGTCTTTCATCAGTCGTAGTCGTTTCAACTGTTGGTGGACGTCTACTTGTTGTTACTTGTGGAACACTTGCACTTGCTGAAGTAACAAATGCTTGTGTTGCCGGTATTTCAGGTTTAGTAACAGTGGATGTAGTACTTGTTTCTTCGGCAACTGTATTGCTGTCTGCTGTTGGATGAAGAGTTCGAGTTGTTTTTATTGTTGTTGTCGAAGTAGTCTGAGGCTGTTGCTGTGGTATATTGACTTGAGAACTTATCGTAGGTGGATTAGAAGGAAAATTAAGTGACGGCGTTTGATAGTAAACAGTAGGTATTTGTTGTTGTGAAACAAGAACTTCAGGTTTTGTTATGATGGGAACCGTTGTTGTGGGCATTTGATAATATACAGTTGGTATTGCTTGCTGTTGAGTGCTGACCGGGTAGGGATTCGGCCATGTTCCGATAGCTGTCGGCTGAGCAATACTAGGATAATGCATGTCGAAGTTAGTGTGACTATATCAAATTCGATATTGGTTGTAGCGTATAATTAAATGTTACTTTTCTATGATTTTTACAAAGCTTTTCTTTTCTTGTTGATGTCATGTTGAGTAATATTTTATACTGTTCGCTTTTATATATCAAAATAATAATAAAAAACTCGTCACTCAGCACTTCTCAACCAGTAGGTGGTCCTATGATTACATTGACGAGAAAAAATTCTCTATTCTTTGTCTGTCGTTAACAAATATATTCAGTTAAGTATTAGAAATTGTACAGATCATAAACTTAAGACATCGAAAAGTATCAAGTTTCAAATGCTTAAGTAAAATTTTGTTCTAGTTTTCGAAACGTTTTCTTTTCGATGCCACACTTAACCTTGTGAGTTAGCCGTAACGTGTAAAACTTAATCCTTGCATATACCCAACATATGTTGTAAAGTGTTTGCCATGATCAAAATGAATTATTTTTTGTAGAAACAACAGTTGTATCGTCATTAGGAGATGCTCTAAATTGAGTTTGAAGAGCTACATCCTGATTCAATATTATGATTAATCGTATGTGACAAAGTAATTGAATACATAGAGAGGAAAATCAATTCTCAAAGAAGCATTGAAAACAAAATGTCTATGAAAATCATTTTCTTTCTACCTGTCGCAATTATATTGAGTAAAGTAGATTGCTCTGCTAACGTATATAACTTTCTCCGGGCAACAAGGACTACATTTCCGGATATTCATTGAACTTACTCTATTAGCTATATCCCCTGTCATCAAAATCATGGTATATCGGCAAAAACTGATGATTTTTTGTCAATTTTCCCAACAAAATCAAGATTCATCAAGCAACATTACGATTTTGACTAAATATGTAGATGGCGCCATATTGCCTATCATAGGGCCTCCGCAAGCTCATTTTGTTTATATTTCATGTTCTACAAAAGCAGCGGAATCAACGGGTAATAAGAGTGATCTGTAGAAAAAGTACGAATAACAGAGCCAAATAGTCTTGATCGAATTTGCTTATATCTTAAGTAATCATTTACTGATGTCTTGAGTCTTATTTTAACAGTCATATGATAAGCCCGGTGTGTGTGTTAGTGAAGCGAAGAAGTATTCCTGCAGACGCCACACCCACGTTGGAATCCCACGATTGTATTATTAATTTTCATGCTGTATTTGAGTACATCTTGAATTACATTCTTTCGTAAAAGCTAACTTTCTTTATGCCGATTTAAAAAAGATGCAAGAAATAACTCAAAAACGAGCACAATGGATGATTATATCGATGAATCTTCGTGAAGCAGTGCTTTCAGCGTCTATATGAAATAACGATAAAAAGATATTTGAATTATTCTCGTAGCATTCAATCGAGCAATATGTATTACCTGATTATTCCGTAGTACTTCGGCAAGATATTGTACTCCTGGGTGACCACGTTGATTCCAGTCGAGTTCCGCTGTGGTCAATGTCTGTGAAATGCCCGCAAACATATGCAGATAAATGATAGAAACAGATATTATTTGCAACATAACTACCTGATTATTTCGCAGTGCTTCTGCGAGATATTGTACTCCTGAAGGGCCAATGCTATTCTTTCGAAGATCCAATGTTATCAATTTCTATATGAAGCAATGACAGAAATGGCTATGCAAATTTAGCAAAACATTCTAATTCGTATTACCTGATTATTTCGTAGTGCATCTGCAAGATATTGTACCCCTTCGTCGCAAATGCGATTTTCACTAAGATCGAGTGTTGTCAATGCCTGCAAGAAAGTCAACCGAAGATAGCTTCGCACGATGTTCATAGCGATTGAAACGACTTTACCTGATTGTTCAGTAATGCTTCTGCGAGATATTTTAGTCCACTATCGCCAATATTATTCGAGTTAAGTTCTAGGGTTATCAAGCTCTGTACAAAACAAGAATCGATTGAAATGATTTTCCTTTTTGTTTGAAATAATTTTACCCGGTTATTATGTAGGCCTTCTGCGAGATATTGCAATCCCAAATCACCAATAAGATTGTTCCGGAGACTCAATTTTGCCAATATCTAACATAAGGGTAACAAAAATCTTGATAGATTTGAGTATTTACGTGACACTTGACACTACATTACTTTATTATTCTCTAAAGCTCGTGCGAGATACTGTGCTCCTGCAACACCAATATTATTGCATGAAAGATCTAATAACTTAAGGACCTATGTGATGAGACGGAAAAGAACGATACGATGATTTTGCAAATCCTTTAAATTGATATTACCCGATTAGTTCTTAGTGCTTCTGCAAAATGTTGCACCCCCTTATCACCAATTTGGTTCGTTTCGAGTTGTAGTGTGTCCAACGCCTATGAAAAACGAATGACTATATAGGTTTCAACGATTTTCATTATATCTAAAGGAGATTACCCGATTATTTTGTAGTGCTTCTGCGAGATTCTGTGCTCCTCTATGGCAAATATGATTTTCTCGAAGATTCAGTCTTGTCAATGTCTATGCGTCACTACAGCAAAATTAGATTAAAAAAAGGATTTCCAAGCGACTTTACCTGATTGCCTTGCAATGCCTCTGCAAGATACTGTACTCCTGCATCTTCAATGTCATTGTAGGAAATACTAAGGTTTTTTAATGCCTAGCCGAGTCGAGAATACGAATATATATATAGATGAAGTATTCGCATGACATCCTACAGATTGTTACTTGATTCTTTTCTAGTGCAGCTGCAAGATATTGTACTCCTGCATTACCAATGGTATTGCGTGAAAGACCAAGCGTTGTCAATGTCTAAGTAGAATGAAAGTGTCGGTAAATAAGAAGCTTTCTGGTGAATCTAGACAGCACTTTACTTGATTACTTCGTAGTGCTTCTGCAAGATACTGTAGCCCTGTATCACCAATGTGATTTTTCTTGAGTTTTAATGTTGTCAATGTCTATGTGAAACGAGAGTCAAAGATAAAATTGACGTATCTGTTTAAAACTTTAAATGATACTGCTACCTGATTAATCCCTAGTGCTCCTGCAAGATGCATCACACCTGAAGGTCCAATGTAATTGCTGGAAAGGTTTAGCGTTGTCAATGTCTATATATGGGAATGCTTACATTCTAGGTAGAAACATATTAGTGGGCATATAAATAGTTCTACTTGATTAGTTCGCAGTGTCTCAGGAAGGATTCGTGCATCCCATGGTTTGACTCGCATTAGTAAATCATTTAGTTTGTTTTGTTCCTAGAAACTTTTAATCTGTTTTACAGAAATACAATCATCTGTTATTACCTTATTTGTGTGTATTGCCTCAGCCAAATATTGAGCTCCTATATCTCCAATGCTATTGTTTAGAAGGTTCAGTTTTGTGAGTGTCTGATGGTGAGATAGAGAGAAAGAAAGCAAAGATGGCACAGAATATCATAAAGTAAGCGAATATTACTTGATTATTGCGCAGAGCTCTCGCTAGATGTCGAGCTCCTTTATGGCCGATGTGATTGTTACTTAGATTAAATTCTATCAATGTCTATGGAATGGATTTTTGTAGATTGAATACTATAAAATTGTATTACTTTATGGTCTGCTAGAATACTAGCCACATGTTGTAAGGCCTCGTCGTCAATTTGTTTCCCATTGAGATTGAGCATCCTGAAAGTCTATACAAGCAACAAGCATATATTTATTGGGTGAACGGCCACACAAATTCAAAAAATCGATGTTTAATGTTGAAACTAGACGTGCCAATTTACAGTTTATTTAATTAAAATTTAACTTCGCGAAAAGTTAATTTAATTTTAGTTCAAATTTTAAATTTAATAAATTGTTTGGATGGATACACATCATTGCTATGAGGAAAATGCGTGACTTTAACAGTAGTAAATACTAAATGAGAGGATAACCTAGTATTTTAGGTAAATATTTGTTCATAATAGTCAAAATTCCTCTACAGATTATGCTGGATCCGTCATCTTTCTTCTTGAAAATACCGGGATACTCATAAAAATATATTTACTAGCACTATTCGTAGAAGACTGGCTGGCTTTAACTTTAGAAAACAGGAAACATACTCAAATTTGACTTTAAATAATAGCAATCAAGTCAAAAACTGTTTATCTACTAATTTTCAAAATTAAACCAATTTAATTTATTTTAAATTAAAATGCGACACCCCTAGTTTGAAAGTACGACGGATACGCTTTTGAATGAAAATAATGTAAAATTTTATTAAAGATTTAGTAAAATAGATAATTTCATTAATGAAAACAACTGATAATACTCATAGAAGGACAGTCTATATACTAGACTGAACTAATAAATACTATAAAACTTCATTTAGTCAATATGAAAGCTATGAACAGTATGCAAAGGTTTCGATAGATGACATCCTCTACTATAATTGTTTGCTAAGGTGGCAGTTTTCTCGACGAAGTTTGTCTTGCAATATGAGATGGATGCTAACAAAAACATCTTAAGTTTAATGTCAAAAGAGAACCATCACCATTTACCAAAATACGATCGATAAATATCAATTTTTTTATTGGATTAGGAGGCGGAATATATTAAATATAGGGTTAGCAATTTATTGAAGAGTAATATAGATAATCAAAATTCACGTATCGTCGTTAATATCCCTAGCAGAATTTTTTTTTGTCTCTGCTTCTGTTAATTGTTATGTGGTATACAATCTCTTGTTGAATCAAAGAAAAACAAAAATACTAAATGGAAATACATCGTGCACATGATGAGTTTATGTGAAACATATTCCTTATCTTTGAATTCATTGTACATCTTTGCACATTAATATGCAAGATTACTAACCTGATCATGAATAAATTTACCAAGACCAGGCAAATAGCTATTGCAAAAGTTGCAGATAATCGTTGTCTTCATCAGAGGATTTTCATTAGACATCGGAGAATCTATGCGTGTGCCTGCTTTTCTTTGTACATGACTATCAGTTGTGTTGTGAACGATAGTTGGCTACAAAAAATGACAATGATTGAAATAAATCTTCAAACTAGAAATGATTTTTCCATGTCGTTTGTCCAGACTATCTCAATATGAGCAAACTAGAATTTTATTAAGTGTCTTTATGGCATAGAAGAGCATTATTAACTTATTTAGATTAGTCAGTTTAAAACGTCAATGAGATTTATTCTCGTGTGTCGTTACTATTTTTCTACTGAGCAAGTTCACTGAGTTTCATTTCAACATACCATTTTATTCTTGATGCTTTTGTTTTTAACATTTTTAAGGCTAGATATTAATATTAGATATGCATTGATTAAATAAACAAAACAAAAATTATTCTTTAGAACATACTGAAATGCTGCTGATTGTACCGATAACTCACATAAAGATTCTTTCAGCATTTTGAATGTTGAGCGAGCTCCTGATTGTTGATGCCAACACTGAACCATTATGTTCCATAGTTTTTCATCGCAATTCTCAGGTTGACTCAAGATGCCTCCTTCAATTTTAAATCTACAAACTTCACTATCATCTTCAATTGATCCATAAGGTAATTGTCCTTGAGAACAGGCTTCCCACATTAAAATACCCATTGAATAGACATCTGATTTTTCAGAATAATTTGATAGACCTGCACTGAGTAGAATTTCTGGTGCAGCATATCTTAGAGGAACAACAACAAGTGTTGTTGATGCTGTACTACCAACAACAGAATATAATGCACTCGCACGTGTTAAACCAAAATCAGTCAACTTGACTAAATTTTCTTGTGGATTGGAATTATGAAGACGAAAAACTAATACATTACGACAAGCAAGATCACCATGTACAATACCATAATTAGCAAGATAAACCATTGCATCAATAATTTGTAAAAATATTTCTAATAGAACTAATTTTGATGGCTGAAATTCGTTTTCTTTTAAAAGTTCTGCAAGATCACCTTCAGTGGCATATTCTTGTACAAGCATAAGAGCGTTGAAATCATTTTCCACCATACCATATGTGTGAACAATATGAGGGTGAGAACCAAGTTGAACATAATATCCTGCTTCTCGATTTGCTTTAGCTCCTTCGATTTTCAGTAGAACAACGTCAGGACCAGGTTTTGATATCCATTCAGCTCTATAAATAGATTTTCCTTGTGTTTGAAAGATAGGTCGTTTTCCTGCTTTTCTTATATCAATACCAAATCTGAAAAGAAAATGTTTCTGTAATGATGATGATTTGAATTCATCAACGAGTTGTTTGACAATATGATTTGGTCGTAATGAATCAATAGTCATTGGCTCACGTGTCTGCGGACTGGCACCATTTTTTTGGAGCCATGTTATAATCGCATCTCGTTCGTATGTATGACCATCTTGGCCAGTAACGGGATCGCGAAATAATTCAAAAGTAATGGGACATTTCAAAGTATCTGTATTCGAAGTGACAAACATATTTTTGTGTCTGTAATTATATCAATCAATTTATAAGAAAATAAAACATAGCCTGATAGATATTAAAAGTACGTAATGTTTTTTCATTTCATGACTCGGGATGCATAGGCAATAGAAACGCACAAAACGAGACAATGATACCGATTGTCGGGATTCCGCGACAATCCGTATCTCTGGTAAATATTTTTAAATAAAAAGCAAGCTTTTATCTCGTTATAGATAGTAAGACAAAATCGTTAAATTAAACTATTTGTCAACAGAAAATGAATAAAAACGACTCAATTTTTTTATTTCAGATCTTTTATTTCTAATACCTAAAACATTTTACAAGCTTGAATAATTATCAACGCTCAGAAGATTATAAATTTTTGGGTTGTCAAAATCTTAATTTATTTAGAAAGTATCATTATGAAAACTTCAATATTTTCTGTTCTAATCGAATGGTATTTCGTATTCCGGGATTTTTCAAATTGTGCATCATTCACTATTACACAATTACTATGCGCTCTCTACGATTCTTCTACTTTTATTATTATTATTATTTTCTCCCTTACATTCACCAGTGCAAAGATTATACCAGTACGTTTTTCACCGACTGTTCATTTTGTAATAAGACTTCTACAACTACACAAACCTGTAGAAGGATCTCGGATTGATGACGTTCCTATTCAGTTTTCTCTTGTGAAAAGTTTCGATGAATTATAATGAAGCATCTTATCTATATTTCTTTTTGATCCTGATCAATGTTTACTATTATTCTCTGAATGTTCACTAGTATATCTTTTATTTTAAAAAAAAGTCTCATACACATATAGTACAAAATTCATGTTTAAATTTGATAAAAACAGAAATACATTAATGATCTGTCCCTGTACCAATATAATCAACAATTGCAGAACGAAGAAATTGTAATCTATGCTCTTCCTCAAGTTTTAAACGACTTATTTCTTGATCGCGATGACTCAGCGTTGTTTGTAATTCCGCTAAACGACTTTGAAGTTCACGAATTGTATTCTGATCAGTGAAGTGTTGATCTAATATAAAGAAACTATTGATGTAATATTCTGTTTTGTTTCTATCATACCTTTTAATTCATTCTCCAATTGTTTAACACGTTGTTTTAATTCACCATTAAGATCAATATCTTGTTGAATCGAACGGAACTTTTTTTCGTAGTCTGTTTTAATTTTTTCACGAGTTTCAATAAGTTCCGAATCTTTCGCATGAATCGTCTGAAACATAGGAAGTTAATTCTACAAAAAAGTAATATCTGAATAAGTTTTACCAGTTCTACTGATGCAATTTGTCGCTTCAGTGATTCGATTTCGACGGATTGAAAATTCAGTTTTTGTTGAAGTTCTCGATATGCAATTGATTGTTGATTATTTCGAGACTATAAAATATATTCATTATACAGAGTGCTTGAAAACGAAATAAGCGTGATGTACGCGTTAAGGTAATCGCGATTACTTCATCCTAGCTGAAGAGATTTATTGCACTCAAGATTCTTTTACTGAATTTTCTGAACGATGGACCTGCTGAGGGTGCAGAAAGTGAGAATGGGTAAACTTAAGATAATATTATATATCTCCCGAATGATTATTACTTCGAGTTCATCTTTTAAACTAGTTAATGTTCGTAAACGATCTTCAAGTTCTTGTTGTTTTTTTTCTTCATCATTTTTAATTCGAATTTTTTCTTGCTGCAGTAATTCATCGTGATGCAATTTTTGTGTTGATGAAGTAGATTTAAGTGAATTGATTTCCTTAAAATGAAATCATTTAATGAACTGATACATCGAAAATTTTTTATACTCGTTCAAGTGCTGTTCGAATATTTTCAAATTTCGATAATTGTTCTTTTAATGTTTGTTCGGAAGCTGCATGAGCTTCTTTTAACCGTTGAATATCTCGATTAGCAACTAATTCGTGATCTTTTAAATCTTCCTTATGTTTTAGTTTCAATCGCTGAATTTCATCATCGGATGATGTTAATTTTATCTGATGGGTGCGATCGTTCATGGCGATCTATACAAAGATTTTGTTCTGTTTTTCAGAAAGGACGAAGAGAGAATAACATACAGCTTCTTGAAGTTCATGAACTGTGGTTTGAAGTTTTTCATTTTTTCGTTCAAGATCATGAATTTTTTCAGTTAAACGTCTTTGAACATCGAGGTTTTCTTTTAAGTCTCGTTGAAGTTTATCTTGCGTATGAATTAAATCCTAAAGAAAAAATAGTTTACTTCATCATGAAATATATTCTAATCGTACATTACATCTTTTTCTTGTTTATGGTCTCTTTGAATTTGATGAATGGATTCATGATGACCAATTTCCATTTTTCTCATTTTATTTAACGAATCATCGTTTTCTTGTTTAGCTACAGTTATACTTGCTTCGAGTTCAGTATATTTTGCTGACAATGCGTTAAATGCCAATTTTCGATCATCCAATGCTTCTTGAAGCTTTTTTAACTTTTCAGCCAATGATCTATTGACAAGAGAAAAAACACGATTCTATCGGATATATCTTAAAAACTGATTTACTTATTAGCTTTCAGCATTGCTTGTTCCTGAAGTGACATCCGTGTTAGTGTTGTTGTTATTTCACGATTTTTTTCTTCGTGAACATTTTGTAATTGTCTTGAAAGTACAGCCATATTTTGTGAATGTCCGAAATGCATTTTACGGTGTTCGGCATTTTTCGATAATGCATTAGCTGACAGTGAAGAAATAAATATTTGAACATTATCAAGAATATAAACGACATACCAATACTCTGCATAATATCATCTGGAACAGTATTACCAATTAATTGTAATTCATTTAACGTTGCATTCGATTCGCATACTGCTAATAGAGCTCGACCACCGATAAGTCCAACGTTATTCCAACGAAGATCTGTTTGTGTTTGTTAATTAGATGGGAATGACGAATTATTTATTTATTTTGTATACGTACCTATCGCACGTAATATTGTGTTTCGTTTCAAAGCTGATGCTAATTCTGAAGCACCAACATGATTTATGTCGTTATTACGTAAATCAAGATCAATTAGGGCTTTATTATCAGCAAGTGCATCGCAAAAAATACTAAATGCTGGAGAATTCATCGAGCCTATTTGATTCCATTCTAATCGTAAACTAAAAGAAAGCAAATTTCTTAATATTTCATACAGAATTCATTCTCATGAATCAATCAATATTAATTTTCAACTAGTACTGTCTCATGCGGGACCTATTCAACTTTTGCATTGTTTTCTGCTCGTAAACTAACCATGATGATCAATTTTAGTCTCAGCAATTCTAGACGTATTTCGTTATTTGAAGTAACGTATCAAATAACAAAGTGCGGAGCGATAAACAATGGATTCATTTGCATAGAAATTTTGTACTCACGTTCGAATTGTTTGATTTTTTCTCAATATTTTAGATAGAGCTTCAGTTCCAGGTCCTTGAATACCGTTTCCCTTTATTGACAAAATGAATTCATACAAATATCATAACAAAATATCTACTTTTAATTCTAATATTTTGCATGTTGCATTTGTCATAAGTCCGTGCAGGAGTGCATTTAAGGCTTGTAAAGAAAAGAAATTAAGAGAAATAGAAAAATAAAACTATTTACCATCACTTGATAAATTACAATCATTAAGTTGGATACTAGTAAAAATAAAATCGTGTGTAAGTATTTTCCCTAGTATCGAGCATTGTGCCTCGGGAATATTAAATGATGATAAGTTTAGACTTTTTGTTTTATTATCTTCGCCCGAGACTCTTTAAAATAATCGAAAAAGTTGTTTTTTTTGCGAAAAAAATTTTGTATTTATACTTTTGAATTTCACCTAAAAGTAAATCATTCGGTTCAACGTGATAAGTTTTACAATATTCATGATACAGCTTTTTAAATTGGTCCATTTTATGACTCTTCTCACAACATTGAACAAGATCAGTATGTGAAAATATCATCGATCAGCCATAATTCGATTCCTTTCTGATTAGTATCATTGCAACCATTAAATAAATTCTATTTTTTTAAAAACTATTCTCGATACGTTGATCAAAAGATAAATTAAAGAATGAAGTTTTATTTTAAAATCTTAAAAACTTGAATAATAATTTCGATAGATGTCGTTATAAGATGTTGTACAGATATGGGTCACAGTATAGTAACTTTTTTTGATTATTTTCTCACCTTGATCAGCAGAATTTAAGTGTAACGCTTGGAAAACAAATGCTGCTGTTGTTTTAGAAAATAATTTGTTCTTTATGAAACGAAATCGTTGCAGAGCTATTAGTAATAAAGTGCAAGTCAGCGGTAGGGCTACAAAAATATAGCCCGATGCAAAAGAAATCGAGACAATCATTGTGATCAGTTTTATTGAAGCCAAATCTCATAGACTGTACATAGTGCAACATGGTGGGTGGCCTCGCTTTCTCTTGCAATTGGGGTGTAGTTCTGGTTCTTCTGCTCACCCACACCCTCAAGTCACAGTAGTAGACACGGAAGTGAATAGGCATAAGAAAAACTATTTTGTAAACTATTCTTTTACTCGGAGCTATCGAGCAGAGATTAGCTTTATTTTGGTATGATAGGACAATTGTGGAAAAGGGTACAAATAGTATGCTTATTTAACATTCATATTGATCGAGATTTTCATATTTCAGAACATTAACGACGCGCGTCGGAGGCTTCGAGAGTATGTCACCCTCGTCTCGCACATGAAACTCCCAATTTCGTATTGGAGCATGAACATTTTCGAATGGATAGTCAATCTCCAAAAATTTTCCATTCTGCTTTTTAACTCGGACATGTGTCACAATTTTGACCCATTTGCAGTAGGATTCAGGTAGATCAGGTTGAAAGAATTTACGAGGAAAATAATGCTCAGAATTGGCAGGAATAGTTACATTGATCACTTCATCGAATTTTTCTTCGCCTGGTCGTCCATCATATTTAAGCATACACTCTATCTGTTCGGACGTTCTATTAACGACGAAACATGAATAAACATGAGGTGGAGCACGTGGCATTTGAAAAGATTGTGATTTATTCGAGTCACCATTTATAGCTTGCCCTTCATTGGTCAATGAATCATCAGTGGCGGTAGTTTTCGGCCGATTATTTTCTACGTCTACACGTTTTGGTTCCACGTCCTGGTACATTGTTAACTGAAGCAGAATAATAAAATATTCACACTATCTTTATGCAGACCTATCCAAGTTTTTGACTGTAACTAAAATTTGAAAAAAATAACTGATAAACATAAGTTCTATTTTTGGGAAATCAGCGAATAGTGTTATCATAGTATAAGAGATTATTTTAATCGTGTCAATCCATGATCCTTTACAGGAAAATGGATTGCGAGAGATTCAATATGATTTGAACTTTCTGATGAAAGCTTAATAATGAAATGTTTCATAGACACGGGCTCTCCCGTATATAGCGCATAAAAAATAAAAATATGGCTACATTACTTTCAAGGTGATTTATTTTTCTTCAATTGCTCTTTCTTGCTGTGCACGCACAATAGTATTTGCTCGCTGACTTCGTCAAATATTGAAAAAGTAAGAAAGAAAAAAAAGAAACTATTACTGCCTGGTCGTAAATAAAATAATTGTATAAGTGTCAAATATTTCACTGACAAGTAGGAAGAGGCATGTACAAATAGTGATTCATAAAGTAAAACTTGAAAGACTGATTTTTCGACGATTACATCTGAGAAATAACTGCTTTCTAACGTGACTTACTCGATTTTTTGTCTGAATTAGGTTGTTGACATTGAATACATAAAAGTGTAAGCACAAACAACAAATTTGAAATAACTTCTATGTGTTAGAAAATTAACCTTGGAAAGGTTGGAGCATTTTTGCAAAGTTCTATTATTCATTTGTAGAATTTTATATAACTTGAAAATAACTAAAATTTAATATGATTTTCTTCTTCATCACGAATAGACTAGACTTATCAATATGTTTCATTATGTCTGATCAAGAATAATTTTGATAAACACACCTTTGAGAAAAACAAATGTAAGAGTTACTTGCAGTTATTCAACTCAAACATCGATGGTTTCTAAGCTAGACGAGTCGCTATGCCTCTAACCACGTCTACTTCAACCTGCCGTAGCTCAGAGTGAACAAAATAAGTCAACATAGTGTTACGAATTACGATTACTTTTTTGTCACCTCTAATAATGACAGTGATGTCGAAAAGTTTGCTTTTAAGTGCGTGTACTATACGAAAATATCATTTATAATGAGCGTTCGTTTTAAATGTTATCTCGATTAATGTTCTGGGTTCGAAAGTTCTTCATCTACATTATAAAACTATTTGGATGTAAACCAAGTTACAATCATTCAATTGGTATATGATTCTCGATTGTGTCATCAACTTGAAACGATTGTTTCACGACAAGTCTACCATTCAACAAAGATTGGCTTGTATCTTTTTATTTACTATGTGACTTTTAAGTTCGGAAGTAGTGGAATCTCTCGTTGAAATACTGCTTCGCCACTTTACTATCGGAGTCTAGCCCTACTAATTGGCTTGAGTGAGCAAAATATCTGAACAGAAGCGTGATAATTATATACAATGCATTCATCTTCTGATGTATGATTCAAGAAGAACGATAAGCAATTGCCACGAAACAAACGAAATAAACAAATAGAACTATTATTTTTACCATTTCTTTACCATGGCATGCAATCCACAATTATATGTCAATAATATAATTTTTTCGTTGCAAAATAACAGTGTAAGTTTTGAGTATCGTGGGTTTTGACGTAGAGAGAATTCACACCTAAACCAACCCAAAGTCTAGTCATCCGTATATTTTCGGATGGTATCTATTTTGAACTGACCGCCATGAAAACTATAATAAAATTATAGAATAATCTGAAAAGAATAAACAAAAAACTATGTAATATTATTGACAACACTTACCATCTCGCATCAAATTTGAATATCGATAATATATTTTTGTTCACGATTTTGAGTAACATTAATAATCTGGAAGCAAGCTCCTGCCGGTAGGAGAACCTCTTCCTCTTCTGGGAAGCTTGAAATGTTACTAATATCGAACGTACGAGGGGCAGACAGCTTGTTATCAGTAATTTCAATGACGAATAGAGTGTTTCCATAAAATTCTGCCATTTTACGATTCTTGCTTGTCGAAGTGTAGGCAGGCCATGTTTTCCACATTCCTATTGCACACTTATACTGCTCAATTTCAGTATACTTCAGTTCCACTCCTCGATAGACTGTACCAACAAACTCTTGAGCGTCCCGTGAATATGCACTAATGAGGTAACCCAGTGGACCTAATGTTTCTAATTTTGAAAGGTCTAATTCTCGTAATGCTTTATTGAGCACGTCATAAAGAAAGCTGTCTTTTGTATAAAAACGAATGCAAAGCCTAGATACTGCTAATCGAGGTTGTCCTACGCATTGACGAATTCTTTTCGCCATGAATGCTGCCTCAGCATTGCTATTACTATCATGCTGAAGTGCTTCTTGTATAATACCTTGAGCACATGCTTCGATACATGAGGGAAGGTGAAGCCAGGCTCGCTTCCCTGCAGATGACATCAGCCAACTACGCATAAATGGACACCATGAGTCAAAAGTACCATATGTAGTTGATGATATCGCCTCCGATGTTATGACAGAAGCTCCTGAAAATCGACCTTGACGGAGACATTTTGTTCTACTGGAAACTATCTCTCGTTTGACCGATCCCTGTTGTTTGTTGTCGTCTAGTCGTATTTGTATTAAGTTCTTCAAATCAATGCGATGCTTGTCCAATAAAACATCTACTTTACTTTCCTGATAAGCTTCTTCAATAATTTCTATTTCTATATCGCGAAACTTAGTCCATTCCGATGAGTTTGAACTACTGGTTACCGTGTTCGGAGACACATCCACATCGTTCTTGTAAAACCATAAAATAATTTTATCTATGAGGCCATCTGTTGTATCATTGATATTTTCAGCCATCCACGGGGAAAAGATAAATCAATTTCCAACCAAAGTGGATCGCAGGTTTCCTCACATTTCACTTAAACACAATATGAAAAAATGAAAAAATGAATTGTTTTTTGGTTTCGGCAGCAATCATAAACTGCTACTCGTCGGCATTGAAGCCATGCTTTACTTACTATTATCACTACTCAATCGTCGTTTTTTTCATCCAAATAAGACAAGTAAATATAATATTAAACGATTTATTTTCGGTCAAGAAAGAAACGAAAAGTATGGCGGAGACCGAGATGAATACATGCAGCTTTACCTTTATCAGCATACGCACAGGATTACCGGTTCACGTTTTTGGTGTTAATCGAACATGGGAGTATTTGAAAGAAGAATTTTATCGAAAGGGAGCTGATATTCCTGATGCTAACTATTATGAAACATTTGGACCTGGACCTAAAATTTTTGCTGTCGCTGATAATACAGTGTATTATCATCATGAGAACGTGTGGATTCCATACACAAGTGCCTTCAATATTAGCTACGGAATTATGAAAATCGACGAGTAACCATCACAATTACAATCAACTATTTCTATGTGCTTATAATGACAGTGGGACAATTACCTTTCTTACGAAGAGAAACTAAACTACTTAAGAGAAAAACTAATAAATATATCACTATCCTACACCTCCGTAAACCTTTAACTTTCATTGAAAAAACCTATCGTTCCCAGTTGCGTTTAGAAACTAATTATGCTGATTCCATGGTAAACATTTCCTACATTCCATTTTTGCACCTTCTTTCATGATGACAAAATAAGATATCGCTATAATTAAAGTAAAATAATAAGGTGTCGATAATTTGAATTTCAATAAAAATGTTTTTTGCGTTGTTCTTACATTATATGATACAGCTAGAGCTACCGGTCACGAAAGTCTACTGTTTAGCCTTAACAAATGTTTCCATGCGGTGAAAAATTGCAAGATACTAAGAAAGTATTGTTTCCCTCTAAAAATATACATCTGTTACAAAATGTGAACATTTTATTGCTTTATCGTTTCATTTAACGTTTGGGACTTATTTTTTAAGATTCAGCATAAAAAAATCTGAGTAGAGATGATTTGTTAAAACGACTCTACATTCAAAACTCTATTGGTGATGGTCGTGTTTCGAATTGCATTATGCGCACTACGTGTAGGTCGATTTTGTACACCTATCCCGTTTTTCTACGTAAACGATGGAGTAAAATATTTGATTTCGTTCTATTAATCGTACCTCCTTCTCACCATACTAAGGACCATTTAGTTTTTTTTTCCTTCATGTGTTGAGAAAAATTGTTTTTACTAGTATGATACACTGAAAGAAAAATCAACTTTAAGGAAGCACAAATGGTTTCGTAAGCTAAAAAAAGGTTTCGTACATACTCTAGAACTTGAAAAAGGTTCCACTCATAATACAAAGCCCAAAGCAACCATATAAGTTAGAAAAAAAATCCAAAATGACTTATTGCAACGTTATATGCGGAAAGCGTCCAAATTCCATCCAGGGGTGTACCGCTCCCGCTCGAGTATAACCTATACATAATATCTGACCATATGATGCCATTTATTCTCATCACACCTATTGCCTTTATCTTTCTGTCCTTGATATTTGTCTTTATCTCTCATTCTCCTTCGTTCTCTCAAATGATTGAGTATTTAAGCGTGTGCTTTATCTGTAATCGAAGCGATTTATGATTTGAAGAGTTAAATAAAGTGTAATACCAACCACATAGGCATCTCTTCTATCTGAAATCGTCACACTTATCACTTGAGTGTGGATGACTCAGGTCGACTAATCTGACAACGAATTCTATAGGAACTTCCGAGGATATCCAACTGTCAGAACCGATAAAGATTCCGTTTATTGGATTTTCATTAGGTATTTATTGGATCCGCTGAATTTCCGATAATCTTCTAATATCGGAACCAAGGTAGATCCCAAAATTGGATTCCTACTTAAACACGTCGATGAATCTCATAACAAACTCGGCTTGAATTTGAGAGTATTTTCTAAGCCGGGACAATCCTATGGGATTCCGGGTCCTCGAATCTATAACAAAACAGTCAATGAATTCCTGTGAACATCCGACAATACTCAACTGTCGGAACCCATGAAGATTCCGCTAATTGTATTCCAATTTGGTATCTATGTGATCTGATGAATATTCAATAGTATTCTACTATTTTCATTTACACAAATTCCAATAAACGTATTCCAAATTGACATTTAAAAGATCGATACACTTCGATGGGTTATCGATGCGTCTGATTCTTTGCACAAAGTATTTCTTTCCTTCAATACACGAGAACATTTCACAAAGAAAACTGTTACTACAATCAATAATTTCCTTTTATTTTATTTTTATTATCTTGTTTAAAGACTGGCACGCTATCTGCGACGGAACATCATTGTGCTAGTCCTAATAATTCAAAGTCTAGCACCTGGATTTTCATCATGATCATAATGATCATCGTCGTTGTCATCATTCCCTCTGAGGAAAAATAACAGAGTGTACCGTAATGATCATCAGGAGAGTGATGAAATGCAAATATTCATGGACTTCAGTCTCTTAGGGTGAGGGATTGGTAGTTTAGGTTATTTGTTTTTAGCGTCATTGGTAGTGTCATCGGAAAATGATGAGGACTCTGAATACTCGTTGTTTAGGTATTTAGTGTGTGTTGTTTGGTGATGGTATTTGGTTTAGTTGTTTTTGAAAATAGTGAGCGCAATGATGGATATGGAATCGATAATTGACGTGCGGTATACGTCTGTGTTATTTGGTAAAGTATTTATGTAAAATGAACATGTATGTAAGGGGGTGAGAGAAGTTCTTTGGTTAAGTTTGCTCGGTTCGTTGTTGGATTCATTTAGCCATTTTTTTTGGCAAGTGACAATTGACGTTTGTTGTTCAGAATGACTGATATAGGGTGTTATGTTTTATTGGTGTTTTATGACAGTATTGATGTGCATTGGGATGGGAAGTGGTGCAAATAGGCTTTGCTCTTGTCTACGATAGAACTGGGCGTCTATGAAAGTCAATACGGAAAACTACTCGGTGCGTTGTGCTTTGTGTGTTATGTATTCGGTGAATTGTGGCAATCATGAATGATTTCATCGCATTGCGTTGTTTTGTGTAGCAGGTTCTGGGTTGTTCACGGAATTGGTGAGAATCAAAATTGCTTTGATGAGGTTTGGCACATCTGGAAGTAGATGAAGGTGGTAGTTTTGGAAGATTAGTGTTGCTAAATTTGCGTTTTGAGTAATGTATGTTAGTGAGAGTGGTTTCGCTTGTCGGTAGGCGAGGAAAGGATTGTGATGGAAGATGGTGTTATTGATTGTGTGCAGCATAGGGCGGGGACTTTAACTTTGTTCTAGAAATTAAAGTTTTAGTAGTATTTCTAAGTTTAAATGTTACTGTTAAATTAGGGCACTGTAAAACTTTATCTTTAATTAAAGTGGACTAAATTTTTTGTTTCTTAACAGAATAGTGTATCATCATTTTCTATCTACTTATTACGAGCTATAGCTCACAGCTTTATAACAGTTTAACTTTAGTTTTACTTTTGAAGCAGTTTAAGTTGACTAAATTAAAGAAATCAGCAATAAAAATTCGGAGAAGTTTATGCATTCGCTTTTTCGCCAAAACACCGGTGATGCTATCATTTTAGTTGACAAATTTGTTTGTGTTTTTATTGTCGCTTTCTTTAATATCGTCCACTTTCACTGTGTAAAAATTAAAGTTAAAGTGTTTAAAGTTATGTGTCATCGCTCCTTTTTCAGTAGATCGACGATTATGATACACTATTCTGTTAAGATATAAACATTTTGTCCACTTTAATTAAAGTTACAGTTTTAAAGTGTACATCTTTAAAACCTTAATACTTTTTCAAACTGTGCTTAATGTTTAAGCACCATTTCTACACTGATAAAAAATCCGGGTAATGATTTACCTCTGCACTTAAAAAAGTCTCCATTAAACCCTTGAAGGATTTATTACGATGTGATGAACCCTTTTAGCGTTTATTAGTCGAAGGGTTTATGAAAACTCAAGGGGTATACGATGGGCACATAAGGATTCATTATTCTACGATTTTAAGATAAGAGTAATTATATCCGTCGACGGATGATAGTAGATTGTTGTTCAGTTTCAAGGTAGGGGTATTTTATTCTTCGTTATCGGGTTTACTATTTTACTTTTTCGTTAAAAGGGTACATCACTCTACCTTTCTGCGTAGAGTAAGCTATCCTTCTCAGAAATAGTTCATTATTCTACGCCTAATGGTAGATTTTACCACCATTTCCTGCTAAGGGTTTAGTATTCCACGTTCAACAGTTGATTTATCTACATCTTAATAAAAAGGGTTTAGTACTGTACGTGAATGCTCGATTCTATGCCTCTTCATTGACAGGTTCTTTTATTCTACTGACAAATATCGGCTTATCTACCTTAGCATCTCAAGGGATAGTTTTATCGTCAGTTGATAGTTTATTCTACTTCTCTTTTGTTGAAAGAAATTCAGCGTTCATCGTACAGGAGTTGATATTTCCGCTCTTTCATCGAAAGGGTTTATCATTCTACGTAGAGAGATCGATTGTTCTACTGTTTGATCGGAAAAGTTTATTACTCTACGCACAAGGGTTGATTATTTTACTTTTGCGTCAAAAGTGGTTTCTTAGGGTGTTGGTGTGAGGGTCTGTGTCTGGTTAATGTTATTTTATACAGTCACCCACGCGCTAACTTGATGAAAAGAACTGGTAAGATACCCATCGACTTTTTGCACTGGTCACAATTGAAAGAAAAATATGAATCACTTATTTGGCGAACTGGCGGTGTACATGAAGCAATGTTTTGATATGCGAAATTAAGAAGCAGTGAAATTAGAGTCACACTTCATTGACTCAGATAAGCATTTTATGTTGGAAAAAATAAGAAGTATGTAACGCCTATATATACAAAATAATATATCTTGTAGACTCACATTAAAAAATAAGCATTTTGACATCGGCTGGTAAGGAGTCTTATTCGATCATCGATATTTTTACATCAGCCATGTGGTTGATTTTTACAATATAGCAGTGTAGATAATAATGGCAGCAAAAATGAGGAAAGATAAACATGCATTTTTGTGTTTAATATGAAGATATTGAAAAAACTGAGATAGAAAGTGTTACAGAGGCCCCGCTGTAACTTAAATCAATTCACACAATAGAAATTTCTATTTCTATTTAACCAATCAACAACAAATTTCCTATTTTCGATTCCTAATCTGAATCTTAATCTTTCCTTTATTATTTTTTTTCCTATTTATACTATACAACCCACACACACACACAAGAGAAGGAGAGAGAGAAAAGAAACAAAGGAAGAAAAGGCATTTGCTTCTTCAACTAGACTATTTTGTATATAAAGATGATGGTGCATCATTCTAGAAATGCACTTAAATTCCAGTCGAAGAAACGATGCCATTATTTACGTCGTCACGCACGGGAGGGGGGGAAGAAAACACAACAGAGAGATATGCAGAGAGAGGAAAGAAAGAATGAAAGAGAGCGGTTGACGTATGTGCATCTTGAGTTGGATTGTACATATAAGAAATACATAACGTATAAAGACGAAACAAGAATGTATAAGAATAAATAACTTGTTAGAGCACTCCCTAACACCTTCGATAGGACTTATGAAAATGAAACGTATCATACACTCCTTTTTAAGCTGTTCAGTCGTATAAACGCTATGATAAACCTTGCCGCACGCGGTATATTCACTGGGTAAACCTTTTTAATTCGTCTTTTGATGAGTAGATAAAAGGGTTTATCGCATAAACGGTAGAAAAGGATATATCATACGTTGCATTTTCATAAGCGCTTTAAACGTTTATCATTCGGCGCTTTTTTATTAGTGTACGTGTATATGATATAGCCAAATTTCAAAACTTGAATCAACGCTAAATAAAGAAATGAATGAGATCTAAAGAAAAAAAGCAATAAGATACGCACATCAAATAGTTGTTGTTATAGATGCAGCAATTGTTTTTGTGAAAATAATTGAAATATAGTAACTACTGGATCGAAGATCTAATCTAAATTAATTAGTTCAATGAAAAACAAAAGAATACTCTTAACAAAAAATATAGCACCGTTGTAATCATATTCCGATAAATGGTAGCCAAAAAATATGTTGCACGTTCTTTATCATAACCGCTGGAAATCTGGTGACAGAAAACAGTTAGCGATGAATGCAATAAAAAGTTTTTCAGGGATGAGTTCAGAAATCTGTCGATGATATTTAATGAAAACAGATTGGATGAAATTGTGAAAGCTCCAGTTGATTGTGTGATTACCCAGGTCGTTCATTTCTACAACTGGATCCAATCGGATCTGAAAACGGGTTAACTCGGATCGGAATCCTATACATATCCGATCGTATCCTACTCTGGGATCCAATACGTCAAAAAGTCTACTATAGTCAACTTCTAAAAAGCTTTTTTGTGCTAAAGAGAATCTTGATAATTTTTTAAAATTATCGCGTTGGATCCATCAATAATTACGAAACCCAGAGTCCAATTGAATTTCCTCGATTAGTAGGATGTTATCGAGTTCGATAGAATTCGTCGTCGGATTAGTCGGCTTGATTAGTCATGTAGCTGTGCTGCTATACGCGATGTCAAGAGAGATCGCTTTGTTTTTTACGATATGCAATGAATACGTTCTCTTCGCGATGTATTTTAACAAACCTGTTGGAATGCAAAACTCAAAAGGGTTTATGACAAAAACCTATTGTAAATCACAAATTTGTAATAGTTCCCAACGAAACCTTTTTAAATTTCAAAACTTTTAAAAGTATATAACAAAACCTTGGATTTTTCTGAACCTTGTACAGATTTCCTATAATTCCACGGATACTTAAATAGTATCGTACAGCTCCACGAAACCTCGAAGGTTTCGTTTGGCACCTTTTTTGTTTTCAATGTATGAAATAGTTGAAGAAAATCAAAATTAGTTTGCAACACCTATACATTCGGTAAAGATGGTTAATTAAGGAACTCTAACTCATGACTCCTTGTTTGATACGCAGTAAAAAAATGCACTTGAATGATAAAGATGAAGAAGATATGAACTGAGAACCGAGAGAGAAAAATATGTTTACAAGCAGTAAGTGTAATTTTTCCTTTTGTATGCGACACACAACTGAACAAATTCATTTTCTCGTTGTGTTTATGATAGTGTTAGAGAGAAAAAAAATCTGAAAGAAGAAGCTTTCAACTCTTTTTCTAAAAAATAGGATAACACTATCTCACGATGTTAATCGATGCGTCAGTTACGAAAGATAGCAATATTTTTGTAACAGTCATGCATGAGACTATCGAAAAAATAAAGAATAGTAAATATTCACACTGCTCGTTTATTATCATTAAATGAGTCCTTATTACTTTTGTTTAGAGAGGTCTACACATTTCTAAACCCTTTTGTTTCATAAACCTTGGTACAGAATTGTGATTCTTTACAAATTTGTATAACATTCTCCTGTTTTCCGTTTTTATCGCATCAGCATTCTCTACACTTGGTGTTTATTTATTTATTCAATACTTAATTATTTAATATCTATGACTGATACATCGGCTGATCTATTGGGTTTCAATGATAGGACGATGTCAAATCCAATACTCAAACGAGAAAGTTTCGATACCGATGACTCTAACGCAGTGACAGTAAACAGCGGAAAGTTCGTATTAATTAGATCAAAAATACTATTCTCATAGATAATATGCAATGTAGAAAAATAACTCCTCTCGTCAAAAGTCTTCTGGCTCTAATTCTGATCGTGGTGGTTGCAACCGCCGTAACTGTTACAGCTGTTCTTTTAACTCGATCACCAACAAAATTCACAACTATATTCATGGCTGTCAAGTCGTCAACTCTACCATCCATGACAGATATTGCGTCTATGACTACAAACGCTGCTACACCAGGCACAGAAGCAATAACAAACGCTGCTACGCCAGGCACAGAAGCAATCCCAGACGTCACTTCAACAGATGTAACGGCAACAAAGAACATTGCTGTGACAGTCACCATTACGTCAGCAGGAGCAGCAGGTGAGATTCAAATAGAGCAAAGGTTCTTCGTCGTTCATGTCTATTGAACAAAAAAGTAATTTTCACATTTGGGGTGTCGATGCGGGTGAACAGAAAGTCTGCCCTCACATGTAAGTTGAGTTCCGAGCTTATGTAGTTAATCAAAGCCTTCCATTTTTTTACAGTCTTTGAAAATTTCTCGGATCGAAACCCTTAAAAAAAAACACTCTTATCGTTATACTCTGGTGAAAAATACATAATTTAAGATGCAGAAATATCTGGCTGATTTAAAATTTTCTTGATTTTATCTTAATTTAAGCCGTTTTATTCTGAGAAATGATGAAATTTTGTGACTAACATTATTTTAGCTAATTCTTCTAGGCATTTTTACTTCTTAAAATAAATGGTTTAAATTTATTAGCTAAATTTTTAGCAATTGTTTTATATAAACTGTATTTGACTAGGGGTGGCACTTTAACTTTAAATTGACCGTAAAGTGCACAGTTTAAAGTTACGCTTAAATGCTTCCTGTTGGCGTTTTATCTGTTGCAGAGTGTCTTGTAAGCATGACTAAATACGTCAGTAAGGTAAAACGTATTAAAAAGAATCGTCTAAAGGTGACTTTAAACAACTTTAAACTTTAAACTTTACGGTTAAAGGAAAGTTAAAGTACCACCCCTATATTTGACTATTGCTTCGCTCCATGGTTAAATGCTAAAGTGTGCGCTTCGCTGAAAAAATATCATACTTTTCTAAATTCCCCACCAGCTAATATGTTCTAAATAGCGCAAGTCGATTCTTAAGGTTAAATTAATGAAAATTTAAATGATAATATATAGATCTAAATATTCTTTATAGTTGATACAAGTTGCAAAGTAGGTGTTGAAATAAAAAAAGGAGAATATCAGTTGACTTGAGTTATTTTGAGATGTACGTTTACATCGCAATAGGGATGCACCGATTGCTACACTATGCTTTTAAAAATGGCATTCTTTTGCCATAAAGACTTGCGCTATATACGGATTTTTTACATTGGTTTTGACCAGTTTTTCATACTCTATCCGAATCAGCCGTCAAAAGCCTTCTAATGTAAAATAAACCTTTTGGAGTCGGTGTGGAATTGGTCAAAAAGTGAAAATATAAAGATTTTTTCGACCGATTCCAACTGAATTACAGATTTTATTTTTCGCTTGAGAATATTCTTGGTGATAGATTTGAAGAGAGCGTTCAAAACTGAACAGAAATAATATGGAAAATCTATCAGAGTATGTCAAGTGTGGATGCTGAGCAAATATTTTTGCAACGAAAGAAAAACCAATTCCAACCGATTCCTAGAATTTCTTAGAAACGTTTTAAATACTGAAAAAACTTCGAGTTATGAGATTCTGATAGTTTTCATATTATTTCTGCTCAGTTTTGAACGCTCTCTTCAAATCTATCACCAAGAATATTCTCAAGCGAAAAATAAAATCTGTAATTCAGTTGGAATCGGTCGAAAAAATCTTTATATTTTCACTTTTTGACCAATTCCACACCGACTCCAAAAGGTTTATTTTACATTAGAAGGCTTTTGACGGCTGATTCGGATAGAGTATGAAAAACTGGTCAAAACCAATGTAAAAAATCCGTATATAGCGCAAGTCTTTATGGCGAAAGAATGCCATTTTTAAAAGCATAGTGTAGCAATCGGTTCATCCCTACATCGCAATGCTTTTTAATCTTGTTGCTCATGTCTATATTCAATTAACTATGCTATTTAAAACATTTAATAGGCTTATATTGAAATTGATTATATTCTTCGTTGAACACGATTTTTTTTACTTTTTCCTCAATGACAATAGTTGATCTCCATCAATTAACTATTAATTTTGACCATAGAATGCAAGCTGATTCTAGCAATAGGACCACATGACTCGATTGAACTATTGAGGATGACTCTATTGAACTATTGAGGACATATGTCTAACTATGTCATCGCTTTTTATTCAAATATATTCTCAAAATATCGATCTCACTCAGGTATCAAAATCCCCGACAATAGATTGATTTTCGATTAACATGCTCTGGTCCGGCACAAATAAAAATCTGTTTGTCATTTAAGCGCATAAGAAATGAATGATCTGTCCAGTATTATATTCAAAAATGTTGATAAGGGGTTGTTCAATAGCTAGTTAAGAATATTGTGTTTCGCAGAATTTGTTTGAATGATTAGAAACATTATTGATTCGTCAAATAAATTTTGCTCAATCATTCTGAAATATAAACTTTTAATCTATAGTATACTTTCAATTATTTTAAAGCGACAACCACTAAAAGGATTGCCACAAATTTACTACTAAATCCTGGCGCTGAAGAAGGATCTATTGTTGGTTGGAAACAAACTACTGCTTTGCCTGTTATTGTTGATTCGAATGGAGCATTCAATGCTGGATATAATCCTCATAGTGGGTTGTATTGCTTTGCTGGTGGAAATGGCTTAAATAGTGGCTCATCAGGATTAATTCAGAATGTCAAACTTCTAGGTGGTGTTCAAGGTTTCACAGAAAGTCAACTTGACTCACAAATTTTCCGAGCTGAACTGCGTTTTTATTATCAAACGTGGGACCGTTTTTTTATGCGCCATTATCAAGTCAAAGTTAGTGTGACATTTCGATCATCCTCGTCGGCTATAGTGAACAAAGTCTCTACAGGAGAACTGGCTTGCAAGACATCAAATCCATGATTGTGTCGTTATATCAATGCATATCTACTGCCAAGTGGTACACGGAGTATTGATTATACAATGACATTCACTCGAAAAGACAGTGTAGGCACGAACATCGACTCTTATATTGATGACAATTTATTAAGAATTATATAAATGATTGCTTTTTCGTTTTCTACAATTATAAGATCATTTTCTTATCACAATTTTTTTAGCAGATTTTCAAAAAATCTTTGTTGACACCCAATAAGAAATACGTCCGAAAGAATTAAATCATATCATGACTTTGTACATATACAGGTATGTGCAAAAAAACTTGCAAAAAATGAAGATATTTTTTGAGGTTTTGTGTCTACTGACATGCACAAAGGTTGAAACATTTTCTTAATACGAATAAGCATGTTCATTGTCAGGATTGTGTTTGCTAAAATACGTACGACTTTCATATCTCAATGCTTATAATGATATCCAATTGTCTTTTGGCAGAAACGATACATGTAGTTCTTTCATAGATTTTAGTCTATTTCCTCCCCTGTAAAGCAAACATTCTCATTTGATTGCGTAGCTCGTTATAACTATGATCTCAAACGGTCTGTGTGCTTGTGAATTCATTATCATCCTCTCAATTTCATTAGTAATTGGTTTTAATATGTTATGAACCATTGAGGTGCCGCTTGATATAATTATTTTAAAGAAACAGTATGCCCAGAGCTTGACATGTCAAGTCTAGTAAAATTAAATTTACTTAAAAAGTCTTCCAAGCCAAGTAAAAGTTCGAGAATTAGAAATTTTTATCAAATCAGGTCAAATATATTAAAGAGATTTCCTAAATCAAATCAGAATAGTCAAAATATTTTCCCATGTTGAGTCATACGCTTGTTAAGAGGTATCTTCTCTTTTGATTTTTTTATTCGTTCATACACCTCATTGAATTTGAACTATATTTATTTATATCATTTGAATGGATTACATTTGATTAAAAAAATATAAGTTTCCCATAATAAAAGTAAACAAAAATAATAAGTTCAACATATTTATTGTAATGAAAAGACAAGAAAAGTTTCATAAATTAATCGTAATCAAAAATAAGAACGCTTTCATTAGGGGTGCACCAATTCCAATTCGAGTCCATTCAATTCCTGGAATTGGTTGGAATTGGAATTGGCCTGGAATTGATTGGAATTGGAATTGATGCATCCCTAGCTTTAATAAATTAATCGTAGTCAAAAAATTAAAAAAATAAGAGCGCTCTAATAAATTAATTGTACAAAAAAATAGGAACAGTATTACATATCTGTATAAAAAAAGGAAAAGCTACTGACTTCTATTGAAGATGACTGTTACATTTCAACATTGTTAACACCTATAAAGTTGTTTTCGACATTGAAGCTCGATGTTGACGCATAAGAAGGGTGTCTTTTAGTTTCAATTCTGTTAACATCAAATTTAATTGTGAAGATGGTATTTCAGGTCTTTTTTGTACGGTATACAGTTGACTATTCCATCGAATTTTATTTGCTGTCGGTATACTTGCACCAGTTGCTTCTAATTTTTCTGAAAAAGTAGTACTTGAATGTGCTAATTTTGCTATTTTTGATACTTTGGTGATTGGTTGTTTAATACATATGGCTTCTGCTAGGCCATCTTTAAAAACAAGTTGAAGTGTATGAGCGAAACAAGGTAATCTTAATTCGCTACTCGATGCTAAATTGTCGAAGCTATCTTTAACAATATCTAATACTTCTTCTATTGAGTTCGTAATGGGCATCGTCAGATTATCATGTAAATCATCACCGTTATCCAAGGGGGAAACGGCAGACTTTTGTACTTCAAGTACTTTGCGCTACTTTGTGCTACTTTGTGCTACTTTGTGCTACTTTAGGCTACTTTGCGCTACTTTGCGCTACTTTGCGCTACTTTGTGCTACTTTGCGCTACTTTGCGCTTACTTCAAGTAGAGTACTTTGAAGTACTTTTCAACTTCAAATTCACTTGAAGTTACTTGCAATTACTTCAAGCTACTTTGGACTACTTTGGACTACTTTGCGCTACTTTGCGCTTACTTCAAGTAAAGTACTTTGATGTACTTTTCTACTTCAAGTCTGCTGTTTCCCCCTTGTCGTTATCACTGCAGTCTGATCGATGGCTGCCGTTATTATTTTCATCATCGCCATAGAAATATGATTCAAATCCAGGAATAATTAAATCTTCGAATGATTTTATGTTGTTAGATGCTTTATCGGTTACTATTCTGCATAATTTCTCTAGTATTTGAAATTCATTAATAATTTGAAATTATAACATTCGAGTAATTTTTCACTATTATGACTACCACTTAAAGGTAAAAAACATAAAACATATGATTTAAATAGTATATCAATAATAGCATGACCTAAATAGCGAGATAACGTAAATATAATCAAAAAAAGGTGAACAGTTAACGGTGATACTAACAAAATGAACGTGTTCTTCTGTCAGACCAAATATCCAGTGTTAACGAAATATATTCTGTTGTTGAGCAAAATTCCTTTAGTAAATCATTCATTTTATGATAAAAACTTGGAATTATTGTTCTTCTTAGAGTTCGTCGACTAGTAATGCTGAACTTCGGATCGACACTAGACATGATTTTTATAAATGCTGATCTTTCTACCAGTGATAATGGCAGACCAAGTTCAAGTATCAAGTTTTGAACAATCGCATCGAGTAATTCTTTTTGTCGTTGATGACCAATCGGATATGAATTTTTCGACGCCGATGGTAACGAAGTATTTTTAGCAATGAAATCACGTAATTTTGGCTGTTGCCGTTCTAATTTCTTCGATTTGTTTGACCATTCATTATATTCAGTTTTATGGAGGTTTTTTATATGATGGTTAAGATTAGATGTGACGCCGATATTATCATGTACCACTTCATCACATAGTACACACTTGGCGGATCAATTTTTTGCATTTTTCACAACATGAGCGAAGAACTCATCACGTACCGTTTTTACGACATAGCATTTTTTAGATGTTGCTCCGCTTGCAGATTCCGATGTTAAGAAAGAAGTGATATGTGAAAAATGTATAGGTTATGTATGGAATACTTTTTTTCTTTCCTCCTTTTCTTCCCTATCTGTTCTGAATACGTCGTGCCATATTCAGAATAGATAAAAAGGAAAAGGAGGAAAGAAAAAATATTATTCCATACATAACCTATACATTTTTCACATATCACTTCTTTCTTAACAGTGACGTTGTGAACGAAATAAACTGCTTCACTTTGTCTTCTTCTTGTCTAGTAGCTGATTCATCAATCAGTTGGTTTAACTATTATGTTATTCAACTTTTTAGATTTATTCAAATTTCCAATAATATGCGTAAAATTTAAAAGGAAATGTCTAGAACACATTATGAGGTGAGAAGTTCTACCATTGAACGGAAAGGAAAGTAGACCCATAGAAATATATATGATCTAACACCCTAAGAGAAATGAAAAAACTGAAAAATTGATAAAAAGCATCAACAAATACTTCTATTTAGCCCCGATCAATTTCTATAGAATTTTCGTATGAAATTGACAAATAGGCATAGCAAAAACTGTTCGACCAAAATCATCCTGTTTCATTTCTCTTTATTAATAATTCAAAACAATGCACAATTTAGAATACTGGAGTAATGGAAATTAGAAACTTCTCAGAAGTTAAAAAGACTTTTGTTTAAGTCTAGATAAGACATGATTCGAAAGTTTTTTTATCATTGCTGGCTTGATTTGATTTGGGAAAATTTTCATTTACTTGACTTGACTTCTGACTTGAAAAACATCTGGCATGCCCAGCCCTGAGTATGTTTATTGTGTGATAAGACGTGTACTGAATACATATGTCGGCTCGCCAAATATTTTAATTTGAAAAATAAAATTAACAGCGTATAAAAAGAAGAAGTACAAGGAAGGTCCGATTAGTACGCAAAAGTGTGCCTTTCCTTCCTTGGAAAGATATCAGAAGAAGAATTCATATTTTATAATTGTCGATTCGATGGACCGAAAAACTAGAAAAATCTGTGAAGAATTTAGTCTAGATAGTGGATAAAAAGCATGAACTAACAACGCTATCCATCATCAAGAAAGTATGATTTCAAGAAAATGTAGCAATTCAAGAGATTAAAGAATTCAAATAGTAATATAAAATACTACCAACAATATGATATTTGTCAAGATTTTACGCTACGCACCTCTATTTTTTGTATGATACCCCTAGTACAAAAATATTGATTCCACTCGCCTCTCAATGGAATTGAAAATATTTGTTTCCGAGTTATTATGAGCCACAGAATATTTCAACTATTTTCAGTTTAGTGATTTCCACGATAACCACTGATTCTTGCTATGTGAGATTTTAGCATCTCTTGAATTCCTAGACTTTCTTTGAATTTTCAATACCTGGATAGTGGAGATATCTTCCAATTAAGATAATTTTTCAATAGAACGATGTTTGCAATCTCTAGTTTATTGAGAAATCCAAAGATGAAACACTTCAACAAATAGAGCTACAAAATTGAAAATTTAAGATGTATAATAGAGTTAGGAGAATCTATCAAGGCGAATTTAAGAAGTGAGGACATAATATATTGAATAAAAACTCAAAATACTTGGCAAACGAAACGAAAAAACCTGAAGAGATGGATACTAAAAAATGGAAGAAAAACTCGAAAACAAGAAAAATTAAAGGAAAAGGTCGAATCAATTAGAACTGGAGTATGGAAATGGAATTTGAAATTTGGAAAAATGGTTCTCATGTTAGTTGTTCCAAGGGAACCAAATAGCTAGTTCATCATATTGGACTACGGTGCAACACCACCAAAACTGTCGATATAGACATAACCTTTATGACCAGATGGTCGACAATCTGCTGCTAGAACAGTCAGTGTGAAGTTGTGACCAGTGCGGCTGCTATCGATACTCAGATGTTCGATTTGCCAAGCTGGTGTATAGAAGTAGGCTTTTGACTGCTTGAAACGATTATCAACTCCGTTTGAACCTGCACCAGCATCATAGCGACGTGTCAGCAGTGTATCTCCTACAGTCTCATCTTTCAGTTCGATTATCATAACACTTGAATTGATTGCAACGTGATTACCATTTTCCAAAACCGCCAACCAAGCAAAATAGATGTTTAAACAGAAGTAGTTAGTAATTTGCTGACTGATGACTGATACAGCGCCCCCTTTGTCTAGGTCTTCTATTCGCCATGCGTATTTACCAGTATGTGTAGTTTTTGGCATCAAACTCTTAAGGACAGTATCCTCTTTGCTACTAACAATACTTGAATGTTGCGTCGCAGTACTCGAGTCATAATGTAAACCACCTGGGAAATAATCTTTCGGCTGAATTTCAGATGAAAGAATCGATTTTCGTTTGCCACCACCGACAATCCAGCCATCGGAATTTCCAGACTCGAAGCCACCATTGACAAAGCTGCTCAAAGAGCACACTGTAAAATAAAACAAGAGATACAATAATGTTCTGTTTATGCTAATGCATAGAAAACTTAGGCAGATCGTGAAAGGATACAGAAAGAATTTTTTCCATATTTAGACTCTCATATAATTCATGATTCTTCTAGAAAGATATTCAAGTGAATTGCATATGTATTTACATTAGTTTTTTATGCAATCTACTTAGTAATTTTTGAAGGAGAGTTCAAGAATCTTTCTAAAATATATCAATAGCATTAAGATCACATTATTTTGAATAGCTTTTGGAAGCCAATTAGTATGAAAAAGAACGATGATATGATTTAAAATGATTTGTATGCACAATATTTTTAATTAGACTGCATTAATGCATTATTTAGTGACCTAAAAGTATGTTAATATGTGAACAGTTCTAATTAACTGCTTTTCTGTAGTTGTTGTTTAAAAATCATAAAATATACTATCGAAGCATAATTCTCTGCCGTATGTATCATGCCAAAACGTGTATCTCATCGAAGAAAACATTTTTTTATTGGCCATTACTAAATGTTTTCTCTATATTTTTACTTAAACCGGATATCAATCTGAAAATTGTATAACTACCCACGCAAAATAACTCAGAAAAAATTTATTAAATCTGTCTTTTTCCTGATGTTTCTATGAATATTTCAATTTATTACACCAAGCTATAGCCTGACAATTAAAATGAGATTGGAATTAGTAAATAAATTGTTTCAACTAATATCGTACAACTACTACACTATATTCATCATTTTCTTTGGAAAATATAGATGAGCTTCAGAAAAGTGAAAGCTCGTAATACAAAGTAGAATACTGTATAGATACAACTCTAAAACCGGAATAATATTGAATGTGGTCTTGTTCTATTACTAGTAATCGAGTAGCATGTGACAGCTATTGTCAATTAATTAATTATTTTCCTCTTATCCTTGAATGTGTGATTTGAGTTGGCAATTGCTTAGGATAGCTAAAGCTACTGGTATGTGGAGGCTATTCAATAACGCTTCCATGCTCGAACACTCATACCGATCCCCATACTGAACCACTCAAAAACAAAAAACTAACCACTACTGTCGCACACAGCCGCTAGTAGCGTCACGAAAGCAAAATCACAGAAAGATCAAATATAGCGTTTGACTTAGAAAGGGGTGTTTAAAAGAGTGGTAAATCATTTACTAATGAAACATTGCATTCGTGTGACTTATCCCAATTGACTATGTACTAGCAATCACATTCCCTATTATATACCCTCACATTACATTCTTAAAATCAAAATCAAATCAGAACATAGGCTGTCTGATCAATTCTATATCATATCCTTTAATTCATTTTTGATTTAGTTGTAAACGTATGAATGTATAAAGTCGATACTATTCGTTTCATGTAGCGTACAATAGCTCAAAAAAGAATGTAATCTTAAATGTATAGCAGGAAATAACAAGGAAACAGGTTGAAAACATGATAGAGTTCAAATTATTTTTGATGGAAAAGTTATTCATTCAGAAAGTTATATTACTAAATGAAGCTGTGCAACTTCATGTTCTATAATCATATAATGGCATATTTTCACAATCAGTTCAGTCTCAAATTAAAACAAGATATGAAATTCACTTTTGCAAAAGTCGAATATGCTAACATAGCGCTCTTTTCGTTCTTTCATTTGTTACACTTCTCACTGAATTCCATCGTTCCTACTCATATTTTATAGAATTTTTTTATAGGAATCAGTAAACTCCTAGAAGACCTAAAAGATCACAAACAGATTTTAACCAATTTCAGTCATGAAAAACTCTATTGCTGTTTTTTCGCGGTTTCACAGCCGCGTTTAAAAATATAAGTGTCGCTCGTGCAGCTCACCCAGCATACTTTTTTCGTACATCACTCGTGATCAATGTTTCCCTTCACGAAAACAATCATATAATTGATCTTGTAATTGACCCAATACAAACTGCGAAAAGCAACTAACAAGAGTGCCTTCCATATCGCCTTTAAAATTTCTCCCAAATAAGTTAACTAACCAAGAAATCCGTTGAAAATAAAATCGATATTTACTCACTTTGGCAAACATTCGAACTACATTCACCACTGAAACACTCTGAGGCAACATTGCAACCTTTTCCTTTCTCACACTTTCCGCATTTACTTCCACCGCAATCAATATCAGTTTCGTCTTGATTCTTGACACCATCGCTGCAAGTGGGAGCTGAAGAAAATCGTATATTGTAAAAACATATAATATTATTCACTGACAATACCTTGACATATTTTTGATAAGCACACTCCACTAACACAATCCGGCCCGACATTACAAGTCTTACTATCGGCACATCCGGGACATGTACTTCCACCACAATCCATATCAGTTTCGTCTTGATTTATGACACCATCGCTGCAAGTGGGTGCTAAATCAGAGTATGATACCTAATTTATATTTATTTCTACGAAATAGATCAGTACCTCGGCAGATATTTGACAAACAAACTCCACTAACACAATCTGGTGCAACATTACAAAGTTTGGTATCAACGCATTGCGGGCATATGCTGCCACCACAGTCCATGTCTGTTTCATCTTGGTTTTTGACACCATCACTACAAGTGGATGCTAAATCAGACAATGTAAACTATGTCACATGTTATCATAATAAATAGGTTTATACCTTGGCACATATTCGATGAACAGGTTCTGCTAATGCAGTCCGATCCTACACTACAAATTTTATCATTCGGACATTGCGGGCATGTACTTCCACCGCAATCTATATCGGTCTCGTCTTGATTTTTGACACCATCCCTGCAAGTCGGTGCTAAACAAAGGCAGTAGCTATAAAACATTTCATTTTATGCAGATAAAGATACCTTGACAGATGTTTGATGAGCAAACTCCGCTAACACAATCCGACGCAGCACTACAAAGCTTGGTATCGATGCATTGTGGGCATGTGCTACCACCACAATCTAAATCAGTTTCATCTTGATTTATGACAATATCTAAGCAAGTGGATGCTAAATCGANTTCGTATTTATTCTTATGAAAACTGTCAGTACCTTGGCAGATATTCGATAAGCACACTCCGTTAACACAATCCGACCCGGCAAGACAACTTTGGGTATCGGCGCATTGTGGACATCTACTACCACCACAATCTATATCGGTTTCATCCTGATTTAGAATACTATCACCGCAAGTAGGGGCTGAAAAAACATCATATCCTGCATCACATGTAATCATAATGAATGAATAGATCTCTACCTTGACAGACATTCGATAAGCACACTCCGTTAACACAATCCGACCCGGCACGACAACTTTGGGTATCGACGCATTGTGGACATCTACTACCACCACAATCTGTATCGGTTTCATCTTGATTTAGAACACCGTCACCGCAAGTAGGGGCTGAATAAACATCATATCCTGCATCACATGTAATTATAATGAATGAATAGATCTCTACCTTGACAGATGTTCAATGAGCAGACTTTACTAACACAATCCGACATGACAGCGCAAGTCTTGGTATCCACGCATTTGGGACATGTACTACCACCACAATCGACATCAGTCTCATCTTGATTCTGAACACCATCGCTGCATGTGGGCGCTAAACAAATATTATCAGATAAATCACGATTCTTTCTATTCAGTTGACTGTACCTTGACAGATGTTTGATAAGCAAACTCGGCTAACACAATCCGACGCAGCACTACAAAGCTTGGTATCGATGCATTGTGGGCATGTGCTACCACCACAATCGACATCAGTTTCATCTTGATTTATGACATTATCTATGCAAGTGGATGCTAAAACGAATAATCGGATGTAATTCGTATTTATTCTTATGAAAACTGTCAGTACCTTGGCAGATATTCGATAAGCACACTCCGTTAACACAATCCGACCCGGCAAGACAACTTTGGGTATCGGCGCATTGTGGACATCTACTACCACCACAATCTGTATCGGTTTCATCTTGATTTAGAACACCGTCACCGCAAGTAGGGGCTGAATAAACATCATATCCTGCATCACATGTAATTATAATGAATGAATAGATCTCTACCTTGGCAGATGTTCAATGAGCAGGTTCTGCTAACGCAGTCTGATCCGACACTACAAGTCTTGGTATCCACGCATTTGGGACATCTACTACCACCACAATCGACATCAGTCTCATCTTGATTCTGAACACCATCGGTACAAGTGGGAGCTAAAGAAACGTTTTTCGTGAAACATATCATTTTATGCAACAGACTATACCTTGACATATTTGTGATGAGCAGACTTTACTAACACAATCCGACGTGACAGCGCAAGTCTTGGTATCCGCGCATTTGGGACATGTACTACCACCACAGTCGACATCAGTTTCATCTTGATTTATGACATTATCTGTGCAACTGGATGCTACAACGAATCATCTGATGTAATTTGTATTTATTCTTATGAAAGTTGTCAGTACCTTGGCAGATATTCGATAAGCACACTCCGTTAACACAATCCGACCCGGCACGACAACTTTGGGTATCGACGCATTGTGGACATCTACTACCACCACAATCTGTATCGGTTTCATCTTGATTTAGAACACCGTCACCGCAAGTAGG
>CAJNYU010000533.1:0-13884 GCA_905331475.1 Rotaria socialis | reverse complement strand
AATCCGACTTTCCACTTCAATGCTTGGTATCGAAGCATTTGGGTCATGTTCTACCACCACAATCGACATCAGTTTCATCTTGATTTATGACATTATCTATGCAAGTGGATGCTAAAACGAATAATCGGATGTAATTCGTATTTATCCTTATGAAAACTGTCAGTACCTTGGCAGATATTCGATAAGCACACTCCGTTAACACAGTCCGACCCGGCACGACAACTTTGGGTATCGGCGCATTGTGGACATCTACTACCACCACAATCTATATCGGTTTCGTCTTGATTCTTGACAGCATCAGTGCAAGTGGGAGCTAAAGAAATATTTTTCGTGAAACATCATTTTATACAACAGATTATACCTTGACATATTTGTGATAAGCAGACTTCACTAAGACAATCCGATCCGACAGCACAAGTTTTGGTATCAGCACATTTGGGACATATACTGCCACCACAATCTGTATCGGTTTCATCTTGATTTTGAACATTGTCACTGCAGGTGGGGGCTAAAGCAAAGATTATTAACTCAGTCGCATTTCGCTCTATTCAGCTGACTTTACCTCGACAAATGTTTGATACGCAAGCTCTGGCACGACAATCTGATGCGGCGTTACAAGTCTTGGAATCGATGCATTGTGGGCAGATGCTGCCTCCACAGTCGTCATCAGTTTCATCTTGATTTCTGACGCCGTCATCACAAGTTGGGGCTATATCTAGCACGACAACAATTGGTCAAATTTTGGTACAGTAAGATAGAGCTAAGGGTAATTTCCATCACTCTAATGGGGTGTGTGCAAGTAATTGTTGTTGGATAGTGGCCCATGAGCTTTTATGAGCTATCAATTTTTTTAGTGTCTGTTTGATTTTATTGTGTGTAAAGCTGCATAAATAGCTGAGAAGCAATCTTTATATCAGAAAACTGGTGTTTTTTGTGTGATAACTTAGTTTTAGGGCATATTCTAATGTCTCACGTTTGACACTACTGGCTATTTGGCTTTAGAATAAAGACTATCAGGTATATGTTGCAGAGCATCTTGTTATCAACAAAATATAACAACAAATGTCACTCGAGTGGTAAGTACTTTCGATTATTGGCGCATCCGTGTATGGTTACTTAAGATTTATCAACATTGATGAATATGCACAAAAAGAATCTTGTTTGTATTTGTAGAATAAAGACAACGTGTTTTATTTAACTTATGGAAGTAGATTCTATAAATTGAATCTAACGGAACCCATAATGTTTGTGTAAAGAATGTCTGCTCAGAGTGAAAACTACTTAAAACTCATGTCGTTCCTGCTTTATTAATGACCTAATTAATGGAAGAATTTCTCAATGTATTAACTAAAACCCCAGTTATTTTAGAATGTTGGGCGATATGCTACTGTGAACAAAAACATGTTTTTGTTTAGTGAAAAAATTTCTACTGATCATTTATGAGTGTTTCGAAGTTTCAAACAGAATGTTTTGAATGATAATCAATTTTCAATTGCACCAAATACAGATCCGCCAATTTTTATAAGGGTGAATTCATACGTTGAGTACTACTTTGTCTCTATGTTACCAATATTCTTACAAGATAGTCTTTACCTCAATTAGTCGATATAAATACTCAGTTAAACAAATGCATAAACTATTTAGCTGAAAAAATCCCATCATATTTTCGTTTTAATTTGGGACATAGTGAAAAGCAGCGAAATGAAATCAGGGAAGGACGCTGCGCGATTACTGACTGATAGATGTCTACTATACGCAATTCGTTCTAATCATTTTAAGTGGACGGACACCCCGTAAAAGGTTCTCATCATAGACAATAACATACCTTTGCATTTTTTTTTGTGACAAATACCACTCTCACAGTCAGCGTTCTTTTTGCAAGAATCGTCATGGATACAAGTGTTCTTCTGGCAAATACCGCTCTGACACTCGCCGTGCTTTTTACAATAGCTGCCATTCTTACAATTTTTCTTTTTATTGCACTCACTAGCTTCACCACTGTAGTTCTCTTCTTCATAATCCTCTTCTTCTGAGCTCTCTTCTTCATAATCCTCTTCTTTTGAGCTCTCTTCTTCATAATCCTCTTCTTTTGAGCTCTCTTCTTCATAATCCTCTTCTTCTGAGTTCTCTTCTTCATAGTCCTCTTCTTCGGAACTCCCTTCTTCATAGTCCTCTTCTTTCTTTCTGTCTAATTCCGATCTAGAAAAGTAATATAAATAGAGCTGATAGACATGTACAAAAACAAATATCTATTTACTTTTTAACGTGATGAATTGCCTCAAATCTTGCTAACTGGCGGTCATCGTTAACCTAGAAAAAAGTCGAAGAAATTCAGCAGAATACATCTATAGAGATGAAAATAGGAAAATACCATTCGGTCCATAATGTTGCTATCAGCATCGGCTTGTGATGAAAGAGCCACACTTAAGCTGAAGATAAGAATACCAACGGTGAGCCACATCCGCCTAGAAACAGATTTTGTTGAAAAATTCGTTTCATATCACTCATTAAATTGAATAGCTCACATGTGAATACCTACATGAAATATTTTCACCAAAGTATACAGCAGTGCTTGAACAGTGCTCAATCGTTTACGATTTATTTTAGTTCTCAACCTTCCTATTTTCCGATCTGTATATCGGTAGAATGTTCTTAATACCGTGATCAAACTTACAGGAACACGTTTTTAATATTAGACGAAAAACAAACAATCGTAAAAATTGCACATTCGGACGCTTTATGAACGTGTCAAAGTATAGGATATCTCAAAAATTCATTAACTTATCGGAAGAGAACATGGCTGTACATATCTAGATTTTGCAGTCAATTTAGAAAAATCGAATTGTTTCAGTAGAATATTTACTAGATGTAAGGCATACACATTATCCATAATTAATTAACAAAAAATAAAGTATCTTAAAGAATTATTGAAAAAATACTAAGGAAAACAATTGTTTGAACAGAAAATATCATTTTTGAGTAGATTTCAGTATTAATTGGAATAAAGAAAATTTCTTGCATTAAAAAATAAAATACTCATTGATTTAATTAAAATTGTTCAAAGATAATGACTGAGGGAACTTTTGATCATGATTATACGAAGGAGGATCTGTCGTTACTATGATAATTGGACGTAGAATGACTCGACATTCTGTAGTCGAATTCGAACTACTAAAATATTTTAAGATAAAATTTTTTCGCAGTAAATTCTATAACGTGATGTGTTGAACACTTTCCTTTCTTTCTGAGGCTATGTTTCATAATAGAATGATTGCTTATCACGTTAAACAGAGCTCAGTAACTAGAGTAACATATATTATTTGTTGTTATATCTGTCTCTATTGAAGAAAAAATAATAGCTTATTAATAACACATAGACGAGAGCATGTCGAGTGTTTCTATGTCCAATTATTAACGTTAGACCTTCTATCAGTATAGCTATCATCAAAATATCACCCAGTCATCGCCATAGAAAAGAAGGAAAAACGATGCTCTCGAATAGCTTTTTTGCGGTCTACGTTTGCCTTGGGCAATAAATATCTATTTAAGTCGAATAAAAGAATTTTCTTAACTACTTGGTACTGAATTGAACATCTTAGAACTTCATGTCTTTGACAACTTCTGCTCTACACATTGAGATTTATATGCGCTTTAAATTTCAAGGTTTTTCATCGAATCATTTCCAATAAATCCCAACAAGTAGCTAGTAACTCAACTTGATTCGTCAAGTGTCAAGTAAAATTTCGTTTTTATACGAAATGAAATAAAAATAATGAGCTTACACTGCCGCGTTTCCATGATTGCCATGGTATTTTTGCATTGTAATGCGTATAATATTCGAATAAACCAAGACCAAGCACAAATTATTATCTAAAAGTCGATACATATATGAAAATTGATCCCATAAAATAACTAAAGAGCTAAATACAACATATGCGAAATAGTGCGTGATATATGAATAATATCGTCGATTATTTTTTGTATAATAAAGTGGTACTCTATGTTTTGATGCTTAAAACGCAGTCATCGCGAATGAAGGCATACGAAGCAAGCGATATTTGTATAGAGAGAAGCATAAAGCGCATCGGTTTGAGTTATTCTTAGATTTCTAGATTGTACACAACACCCAGCTGATAGTAAGTAGAGACATTCTAAGCATTGGCTCACTATCTGTAAAGATAAATGAGACCAGTGATAATACGATTGCGTACACTATTATTGTAATGCTTATTTCTAGTACTTTTGAAAATAAACTAGCATAGGTCGACAAAAAGGCATTGATTACTACAATTCCTCTCTGCAGAAGAAAATTTCCAATGAATATTCTAGTGGATATTATAGCAAGGACGGTAAAACAGTACGACGGAAATTGGTCAAAGCGTTGCGATCATGCATGTTGAACAAGAAAACTGCATCAAGATTCCAAACCCCGGATACCTCATTCTTACAAATATGAATTCGTACATAAAGCGTATATGTCGAACACAATATGAAGTTCATTTTAAAAATCGATTACATCACATTCTGAAGCTGTGATTAGCCATAATTGAATTATCCGGTTCTAAATATGCAAAATAGCCCTCTCGTATACTATTATTTTGTTGAGATTGAAAAAGAAACAGAATAATCAAGAATTTTCCCTAATAATATACAATTGTTGAAAATTTTCAGAAAATCCATAAAACACTCATTCCCTAGTGAAAAGAAATAAAAATAGACAAGTAATAATATTAGTAATCATACATACTTTTGCAAAATGATTAAAAGCATACACTGTATGTAAGCTTTTATATATCAAAAGCAGGTGGCAATTTAAGGTCATATTTATGAAAAGTCAGCAAAAGAAAATTAAGGCTAATCTTTTCAGCAATTGTAATTCGAGATTACATACAATCAGTTGGAGGCTCTCCACATCACTCAGAGAAGAAAGAAATTTTCATTGATGCAATATCATTTTAAGTCAATCCTCATAATAGGCTAACGGACGAAATATGATATAGCTAGTTTAAATTTATCAGAATGTTTTTAGAATTGACGAAAGATAGAGTTTTTCAGATGCTAGATGATGATACTGGATATCTTATTAGCCGTTTTTCTTCAATAAAATTATCCCAATGCAAGTGTGTATCGATATTAGAGATCTTATCAAGTCAGATATATCTGAAAGATAATTTTTATTTCAGTTCTAATTGTGTTGATTTCTTGAGAAATTCTGGGCCCCAAGGATCTTGGCTGAATTTCTGACAATAACAGTCTCCAAGGTTTTACTTGCTTACCAAATTTTTTCACATGTCTCTGGATATATGTTCCTTAAATCATGAGATACACATCTTAAGACGGTATATCGTGATAATACTTGCTCACAATTTTTACCGAAATAGTAGAGAGATTTTTTTTCATGGTTTTGTGAAGTCTTGCATAGAGTGTGGGCGCAGGCTATGAATAACATTTAAAAAGAAGCTAGTCTGCATCTACATCTCACGCTTATACACTTCTCAAAGTTCAAACTCTCAAGAAAATTGCTTTTGCCTCTGGTTATGGTAAAGACCTGTGAAGTAATTAAGTGTAGTCTCGAATTTCAGTTGCAGAAGCGATTAAATTTTATTTTTCATTGCCTTTCCATTAATATGACTTAGCATACCATCTGTATTTATTCAATAATAACTAACGTGTGCCATTCGCTTCTAATCATTTCTCAAAAGTATGCATGATTACCACTATTGTCCCATGCCTTTTTGTTGTGTTATTTTTCGCGAGTGAATAAAGATTTTGTGGGTATGACTGTGTAATAGCTTTCACGATGCACTAGGTTTTTGGATATTGCTAAATTAATCTCATCAAGTGAAGTAAGTAATTTCCATAGATTGTATTCAATATCGAACGATAAATTTAAGAGAATGAACTTATAATAGCAGTGATCTGCGTCCGAATTATCATGCAGATACATCATATTTTAATAGGGTACTGTACAATAATCGATACCTCACCATATTGAATCATGCGCAAATGAAATTATCGTATGTTGTATTTTAATGGTAGTCAATGCAATGCATAGGAACGATATGAAATAATCACACTCTTCGATTTCGGTTATGGTGGATCGGCAATGGCCATAGTTTTCATTGAATTGTAATTCTCAAAATATTGATTTCCATTCTAATGTATCTTTACTATTTGCAATTCTTTTTAAATTCTTTATTTAGCTATTCGCTAGAGGCTATATTTTGCTGTTTTCAAAGGTCTTGTAGCTCTCGGTCAAGACCGTCTTCCACATTTAAATCAGGTAATTGAGCTGCTTTCTCCATATAGAGCGAAATGATTGATCCTATTTACTTTTTACCTAAATTCGTATAATTCTAACGTAGTAGTTCAAAAAATCAACTAATATTACTCTCTCATACGTTGGTCGAGTCTCTTCACTCTCAACGTTATTTTCATGAAGTATCATTGGATGATGAAGAGTACTATTTAAGTGAGAGAAAAGAAAAGAAAATTAATGAATAAGTAGCACAGTTGTGAGTATTTTTGGGGATAGTTAGATTTGCCATATACGACCTACAGTTTACCATAAAAAATGATACGATATACCTGGCACAAGCAAATTCGGACGGTTTTTTATTACATAATAATGCATGAAGATATATATTATTACAATCAGTCTTACAACAAGATGGAGTCTTCTTGGTTGTGCGCATGGATATAAAATACGGTATAATAATCCGAGCAAATTTATTGAGAAAATGAGAAAAAAAGAAAAAAATCTCAGTGTTTTTGGCTTTTTTGTAATGTTGTTCTGTAATCCAACAGATGAGGATGAGCAGAAGGTAACTTCTCTTATCCAATATCTACTGCATGTTGAGCATATTCAATGGTCAAATTATATTGCTGACTTAAAACATAAATTTCTGCCATACTGTGATATACCGCGGCTAAATCGGGATGAGCTTTTGGTGATTTTTCTACACCTATCTTTAAGCCTTTTTGGAAATATACAAGTGCTTGAATAATTTTTCATTTCACAATAAGTTTCATCTAAATTTATATATGTTGTTCCACATTCAAGAGGATTATATTTTACATTTTCTTGAATATTTAGCGCTTTTTGATGAAATTTCAATGCCTTTCCACAATCATCCAATCATCGATGCACATCACCAATACTACTGTATGTAAAAGCTCGGTTAGGATGAGCTTTTGGTACTGTTATTTGAAGTATTTGAAAATATTTTTCGAAAGAATCCAGTGTCTTTGAGTAATCTCTCATGCTCCTATAAACTTCGCCAAGCTGACTATATACAGCTACGAAGTTCAGATGGTTCGGAGATAATGTATCTTCAAAAATCGGATAAGCTTTTTGATAAAACACTAGTGCTTTCGAATAGTCACCGATATTGTTATATACTAAACCAAGATCGTTGTAGGACGTAGTCAATGATGGATGATCTTGAGGCAGTGACATTTCTAGAATTTGATGTGATTTATCATAAAATTCAAGTGCTTTTGAGTAATCCTCCATGTCATGATACACTTGGCCGATATTATTGTAGAAAGCAGCCAAATCGGGATGATCTTCTGGTAAAGGTCGACGATTTATTTTTAATGATGTTTTGATATATGATACTGCTTCTGTGAATCTTTCTTGATTATTTTTCACGCATGTAAGTTGATCATAGATTCCTATCACCCTATCATTGTCATGTAAAGTGTTCTTGAGTAATTCCATGTAGAATTCATCAACTTGATTGAAATGATCCACTTTGTTTAGCAATTGCCCTGTTCTATACCATCCTTTACCAACGATTTCTCTTTGGATGTATTGACTAAGACCAGTCAATTGTGCATCATCGTCGTTTGTTATAGTCAATTGTACTTTCCAAAGACGACTATTCTCAAGCATCTGTGAAATTTCATTGATACGGAAAATTGTGTGCATTGTAAATAGTATCTCTTTCTCTTGTGGCATGGCACTGAGCTCGTCAATCATCGCAAATGGAATATTTGAAGCCAGTGATTCAGTTGGATTGATAGCCATGATAAACATGACACCCACAATATATGAGGTTTTCATCTTGCGCTCAACAAACTCTGTGGCTGTTGCCATTCTTTACTAGTTGATAGGAAGTTGTTGAATGCAAGTAATCCACCTTGGGGATCGAGGAGGTGCTGAAATTCCTTATTTCTTAGCCCTTGAGCACGACAAACATTAAATTTTTCTACATACGCACTGAATTGTTCTTTGTGCAGCTGTGCTAGTTGTTGATGAAGATTTCGAACAAAAACGCCCATTTTCATCATCGTCTCCGTGTCGAACAATCTTAAAGCGCGATTAAGCATTCCATAGAGGAAGATTTCAAAGTTATACCACCAAATAGCTGATTTCTGCTCATATTCATCCTGAAACTGTTTTAATTGGTATTCATGAGTACCTTTGCCACGACAACAAACGACAAGGTCTCGTACAACTTGTGTGTCATCTTCTTCTATCTCTAATAATATTTCTTGAAATAACATCGAATACATCAATGATGGTTCTAATTCATCGACCTGTTTTTTATTCGGTACTATCGCTATTGTCACCATGGCTTGCTGCGGCACCATGTTCATTGAAATTTCACTCTGATCATATTCATGGGTAATCATTCTTAAGGAATCGTATATAGGTTGGACTGAGGTGAAAACACCTTGAATTTCTGACCATTCTTTTATTCATTGTTTACGTGGTTCTTTGTTGCTACAAAATATGTAGATGACATCTAATTGTACCATGGAATGAATATCAGGCACGAGATACTGCCCTAAAGCACCAGAAATAATGATAAAAAAGTTCTCTCTCTAACATCATTGAGATATTGAATACAATGTGTCGATTCAGTACAGATTCTCACATTATTAACAACAGTGTGCAGTAGCACTAATACTTTTTGCGAAAATTTCCTGTTTGAACTCATTTGTATCCCTATTGAATGCTACCCATGTGTTTCATTACGATGAAACTGCGGCGCAGTTACGCCGTAATTGCGGAAAACTGCGACGTAGTTACGCGCAACTACGATGAAAAAATCGCAGTTACGCGTAGTTACGGGGGGGAAATCACAGTTACACATAACTGCGCCCAAGTTTTCCGCAATTATAGCTCACAAGTGGCGTAGAAATTGGTACAAAAGATAACATAGATTAGGGTTTCCTTTTATTTGTATTTTTATTGAGTTTAAAAAATTTTTTGAACAGAAAATGAAAAACAACTATAAAATTAAAACTTTTATAAAAAATAAAAAACAATTTTTAAATTAAAAGTTTTCACAATAAAAATAATTGAAAAATTGAAATCTAGAAAAATCTAAAAATTTACTAAAATGAAAATTTTAAAAAAATTTTAGTTTAGAACTTAAGGAAAATTAAAAATTAATATCTAGAAAAATTTTTAAAATTAAGACCTAAAGAATTTTTAAAAATTGAATGTATAAAAGAANAGACATACTAAGCGTAGTTTCTTATAGAAATCTTCACTACGATCAATGCGCCATAGTTACGCGTAACTGCGGCACAGTTGATAAAAAAGAGGCGACATGGGTAATTACCACTTTGTCAACAATCTAAAATGAAGACTAATTATTTATCGGCATCAAAAAGAGATCATCTTTCTCATTTATAACTTTTTAAAATCTCATCAGGGCCTCAAATGTAGATTGTTTCCCTTACTTTTCAATAAGACTGTAACCACTTTATCACCGCCTTCAATAGGGCGTGATTACTTGTGCTAGTATTTGTGTCTATGAAGCAACCTTTCATCTTTACTTGGTGGAAGTGATATATGACAAAATTTTCTCTGGCTGATACGGCTTGTATAAGAACTGGTTCTCATCGATTTTGATTTTTAATCAACAGCTAATATTGTCATTCAACTTCATTTTATCATTATTCTAATTATATCAAAAATGAAATTTACTTACATATGAAGTGGTATTGAAGTGTGCAAGTTTTATTTACTGTATTTGCAACTAATTTGATGCCTTCTCTATGATTGACGAAGTTGCTTTCTTTTTCACTCATTAACGAATTTTCATGTGAATTAATGAGCCGTGACATTTACATTGCATAAGCATGGCTCTTTTCATTTTTTCGTGCATTATCATGAGTATTTCTTTTTGCTTTTTTTGTACGCGCGTTCTGCATTGCTATGAGAAAAAAAACTACTATCTTATTCGTGTAAAATGCACGTGACATTTTTGAATCTCGAATTTTCTTTCTCATGAGTAAATGAAATAATAGCTATTCGATCTGATACATGAAACTTGCCATAAAGATTCGTTCTATCGATTACAAAAGAGTTTTTCTTCTGCTCCGTAGAATTAATCGATGGTATATTATTTCATAATGCAATTAAATATGATTATTATTTGTCAGAGTAGTTTACTTGCTGTTGAACTATTTAGTCTCTAAAGCAATTAAAATTGATGATTAAATTTTATTGGGTAATATTTGGATCATAATAAAGTACACTAGAAATGAATAAAAGTTCTACAGAACTTGAACTTCTAAACGTTTCTGATACTATTAAATATCCGTGTTGCATACACACTTGTATTGCAGTATACAAGGGCGATGATAATGAGACCGAAGTCTGTTCAACAAAGTATCGATTTTAAAACAATATATCATCTAAAGGAAACTTACTGAAGAAGAATTTTCTATGAGATGAAAATAAATAGAAATATGTTTATCACAGCCTGTTCGCAGTTGATCGACGTTTTTAGTGCGTCAACCTATAGAAATAAACTACCTATGGATCAAATTTTCAAAACGATACAAATTCTATCGTAGTTAAAGACCTCTAATAAAAGTCCACGAAAATTTTCAAAATGATCACCCATATCTGGCAATACTTTAAAATAAAAGATCGAGAGAGTTAATACCACTTGACAAGTCTCAGCAACATCGAAATGTCTGATATTATGGTATAGCTATGTGTGCTTTAGTCAAATATTCTTCGACACATAAGTCAGATCTGTTTTGTTTCACAGTTCACATGTAATTTGAATCTGGATTGATATTGATACGACTTTGTGATCGAATTTACATTCGCCTCTGGCAAGTAATCGCGCATATACTTGCACTTCATATAGGAATGTACAAGAACTAACCAAATTTGAGTGAGTCATCGCTAACGACCAAATAAAAACTAAGAGAAACATACAACGAAACAAGTGTTGACACATCTGTTAAATGAGCATAATAATTGTCAAGTGATGCAGGTAAGAAAACAGAGAAAAGCGGTAATAATACCAGATAAAGCCCATGTAGATACAGTAGTGTCATAGTTGAAACTTGAATTCAATTATTGACACTTTCAAGGTTCAAGTATGGCAAATATGATCACGCTCCCCATGAAAAACAATTTCGAAAAAACATGCGTTTCAACACGAATTTTTTAAAAAGCAAGGCTATTTTCGCGAGTAAACGCAAAGTTTTAAGAAAAGAACGCGTCTTCCATGCTGATTTATTTTTCAACACTTTTTTCTTTAAAAAAAAACGATTTGCGAAGACCCGCTTTAACGTATTATTTTGGACGAGTTTAAACTTGCTTTTAATAACGCATCTTTTACCCAAAAAACAGTTTCTTTCGGAAATGTGTTGCAGCGGTGCCTTTTTTAATTCATGGATTTTATAGTTTAGTGCCCTTCTTTTCTTTTCTGTCAGCTTAAATATTTATACAGATATTCTCTCTAGAAGTTTTTTTGTCAATATTAATCTAGCGATGGATCAAAGAAAAAGGTCACGAACTACCTAGGTTATACTAAAAATCAAAATATTCGCATAGTTGAAAACAAAAAAAAACTTAAATTATCGTTATTTATTATCAGAAAATATTAGGGATGGAACAATTTACATCTAAAAAAATTATCTGATTCAAATAATAATTCTGAATTTCTTTTGAAAGTAACTTCTCACAATTTAGATTGTTTTATATTTAAATTAATGCAAATGGACATTAAAAATAAATTTAAAAGAAGATGCTAAACCTAGAAACTATTGAAATTAGCTCTAGATATGTAGTATCATTGATATGGAAAAAACAGAGAACGTATTTCGAAACTTTGGAAAGCGTCGAAATACAAATTTTTTCTTGTATTCACTTAGTATAGACGTGTAATTATCATCATGTTCACTGTAAGGATGGCGAACCTCCGTCACCTAAGTCAATTAGAATGTTCGAAGTTCGAATATATTCATCGCCACATCGTAAAATATGCTTAATGATTTAAACGCGCGTATCGAAAAAGACAACGAGTGTTGACTCAGGAAAAACGCAATTTACAGAACACGTTTTATAAAACACAAATGTTCTAGCGAAATCATATTCGAAACAAAAGAACTCGTTCAAATGCACATTTTTTTAAAATTGTTTTTCATGGGTCACACTCGCACCCTCAATATGACTTTGTGAAAAGTCTATCTACTTTGCTTTCTCTCTGTTATATTATCCCTCAATTGAAATTAGGCGATAAGTGCGGTACCGAATCGAAATCTTCATGTGACTGGATATTTTGCAAATACAGAAGGAAGAAGGAAAAAAAAGTGAGTACGTCTTTTTTCACTCATAATAAAGTGATCAATTCTGGATCTAGATTTTCTGTTAAGTGCTGTTGCGAATGTTCAACCTTCTGTGTAATTTTATGGTCAACTGCCTGTATTCTTCTCTGTGCAATATTCATTACAATTCCTGTAGTCGTATTAACCAAGGTAACAACGTCAGTACAAACACGTAAGACATCGCTAATCTTTCTTATTCTCACATAAAAATAAATGATCACACTTAAGGGATCATGAGAAATGGAGCGATTCCACGAAAAAATACCCTCTTTTGATTTTTTACCCATAACAATTTAATAAAAAAAATACTTGTATGCATCTGGATTACAATTCGTGATCGAAATAATTTCTGTAATCGAAAAACAATGTATTCAATACCATAAAGTGTTTATTGCTCTAGCTGTTATTAATTTGTATGTAAAAAGTATTTCAACAATAGCAACCAATGCGAAGACCGTAAAACGATTTATCCAACATTACCGAGACTATTTCATGGGTTTCTCCTACTTATGAATGATACCTAAAAAAATTATTTTAAATCGGTGTAAATTCTCGACATCCTTTGTGCCCCATATTACGTACGAATCCCTCTTTAAGTTCTGCATCACAGTACGTTTTTCCAATGTAAAAGAGACGAATGTTTACTATTCTCATTGTATTGAATTCGGAAAATACTGCTGAAATAAATATTTACGATCGTAGTCTCTTACGTCTCGCAAAAATAATAAATCTATTTTGAATCATAAACTTAACCCGAAAGTGAATAAACGTATCATCCGTTTTTAGAGCGATTCTAGAACTACTATATATCAGCTATTCGAAGAATTTCACTATTTTTTGTCTTAACTCTATGTATGCACTTTAAGAATCCATACTTTTCAGTATAAATATCTATGAAAAACCAAAATTCCGAAATGATCATTATTGATATCTCTGTCGAATTCGCACGTTCCTACAAAACATTTTAATGCGCCAAAGTGACACGAACATATCCAAAATTGTCTAAGTGCATTCGCCAGAGAACTCTTTTCATATCTGTTGGGGTAATTGCGCCTGTGTATAAGTGAATTCGATAATAATAATTATATAACTAACATTGAGTCTCACTCTTTTAGATACCGCAAGAACAACAACAATGGCCATAACTGTGATGACAAAAAGAACGATTCCACTTGGCACCACTAAAAACATTTCAACAGCAGCAACCACAAAAAGCACCATCACCACCACCACCACCACAACAACAAAAACAACAAGTACTACCACCACGACCACCACCACAACAACGTCAAG
>CAJNYU010000532.1:0-73134 GCA_905331475.1 Rotaria socialis | reverse complement strand
GCACACTATTCGAGTATTTCTCAAAACCCGAGTACGGTATACATCAAATGAGTCAAAAGTAAGATGAAATAGCCTATAGAATGATTTTCCTCGAATGCAGAAAATTACTCTATAGACCCTTTCATCTTACTTTTGATTCATTTGATGTATACCGTACTCGGGTTTTGAGAAATACTCGAATAGTGTGCACACCGCGGACGGCACCAGAAGGTTAAATGAAATTTTTGACGGAACCTTTGTTGGGTACGAAACCTTTTTTGGAATGATTTTTAAAAGGTTTTTTACGAAACCATTGCTACAAAACCATTTTTTGGAATTATCGTGAAAGGGGTTTGTACGAAACCTCACTTTTACAAAACCAAAAAACGGATCTGACGGTGTGCCGAGGATAAGAACCTTTTTTAGGTTCTGTAAAAAACCTTTCTTTTTTAGAGTGTAGTTTACCCATCACAGACCGTTACCAACAGTTAAGTACCTGTCGGTAACGGTCTGTGGGGGAGGGCCGGGGAATGGGAGCAAAATTTCTACCCTAAACACTTCAACACTCCTTTCAGGTCGTGTTTCACAAAATGTGTAGGAATTAGTTTCATATTTGTTAAAATGGTTTTACCTATATATCTCTAGTCAATGTTATTTTGTAGAAGTTATATATACTTTCGGAGGAAATGGTGAGTAGAAGTTTTAAGTCACAGCTTTGAGGTTCTCTCTCCCTTATAATCCTTAGAACCCGTAATTAAGGGTCGTCAAATACATTTTGATAGTATTGGAAGATCCCTTTGCATTCTTTTCTACGTGTTTATTTTCTTATTCTCAAAAACAGAAAATAATAATAACTCAACCCAAGACATGCATTCAAATATATGAAATTAAGAAGATAAGGAGAAGAGAAGCATAGTCGAATAAAATGAAAAGAAAAACTGATATTGTAACATCATGATAAGAGAAAAAAACTTGTGATTAAGGGTAGCGTGTTGAGATGGGGTGGGGGTGCGTGCTTAGAATTATATTCCCGTACCATGATAACGGCTGCTTCTGTCCTGGCGGGACTTCATCAGGTGGTATTCTTGATCTTATATCTACTTAGATATTGTAATTCTTAAATAATTCTGATAGATAACATTCGAATTATAAATTTCGATACAATAATTAGATTTTTCAAAAGACATTTGCACATTTTAAATTTTCCAAATAGAACTAACTTTACTATAATCATAAACAATTATACAAGTCCATATCTATTCTTTAAGACTGAAAATTTTTGGTGTCTGTGTGAGGGTGATATAGGCAGCTATGACACGTTTCGATCTTGCTTAAGGATCTCATCAGATGGCATTAAATCTATATGATTACTTCAAATCAATAAAGAACCAACAGAATTTATTCTATTTATACTGTTATAATATAGAGAAAATTTTCTCTCTTAGCTACCACGACACGTTTCGATCTGGCTAAATATCTCATCAGATGGCAAACAGAATCTCTAATTNCCACCAGAATCTACTAGGATCCATAGAATCCGCCAGGATCCATGAGGAGCCGCGAGAATCCAAGGAGCCAGGAGCCGCTTTTCCCCCCTTGGAAATAACGCAGTAGCTTGTACCAGAGTACTTAAGTTAATTTTTCTGTATATTTTAGTTAAACTGTCTTATTATCGTTGCACAGAATGAAACTGAAGAACAGAACAATCTAGAAGCTCAGGTGCGTTGTAAATTTTTTTTGTTATTGCGAAGAGTAGAGAATCATGTGTCGATAGAGAAATGTTCCAAAACTGTGTGTGCATGATAGTCAACTGGGATGATATAGAAAAATCGTTTTGTCGATATGGAGATTAATTCAATGCTAACTCCAAATATGGTCATCTCTCAACACTCACATTTTCCTCTTCGTGTACTTTCTTCTAGAAACAATTCCTGATTAAACAGCAGAACATAAAATCTGTCTTCGATGAAAAGGGCCTTGATGGGGTTATCCATTATGTAACTGAGCTCAGTGAAGAATGGAAGAAGCAAAAAGTTTCAATCGCTCTCGTCGGTCAGAGTGGTTCCGGTAAATCAACGCTGATCAATCGTTTTCGTTCTCTGTTACCCGACGATGAAGGTGCAGCAGATGTAGCCGGGGGCATACGTGAATGTACCATAGAAATTGACGAATATACAATGAAAGATACAAATGTAATCTACTATGACCTGCCTGGTGTCGGCACACGACGTTTTCCGTTTCATGACGAACCCTCACAACTGGCCTATACAAAGAAATTTGAGTTAGAAATCTACGATTGCTTTATAATTGTTGTACGTGGACGATTTACCGAAGACGATTGGAACCTGGCTCGGTATATTAGTGAACGATTGAAACGAAGCTATTCTTTCGTACTCACCCATGTCGATGTAATGCGACAGGATTTCAAGTATAGAAAATATGAAAAAACTTACGGTTTTTCCTATGTCAAAGATAAGATACGTGAAGATATTCGTTACGTACTTCGAGATGCAAATCCGGATAAAATATTTCTAATTTCAAATCAAATAATTGAATTAGAAGAAAGTGGAGATTATGTGTATGACAATAATCCAGAATACGAATTTGATCGTCTCGTTCAACAGATTCATCGGGGCATGGCAACGAACAAGAAAGCCGAAGCCTTTATTATGTCTACAAAATCGATAAGTGAACATGCAATACGAGTTAAAGCAGACGTTTTACGAAGTTACGTCAAATATTGGTCTTTCTTTTCTGGTGCGGCAGGTAGTATTCCATTACCATTGGTTTCAACGGGCATTGATTTATCTATTTTTATGAGTAATGCGCGTATTTATTACAATTCATTTGGATCGAAAGGAAGTGATGCACTAAAGAAATTAATATTGGACGAAGGCACTTTAGAGGAACAGATAGATCATATATTGACAGCTATCAGCTCAAGTCTAGGCGCAAAAATGATGGCTGGAGTAGCAGGAGCAATGCTCTTTGAAGAAACACTGAAATTTATACCATTGGTTGGATCTGTGGCTGGTGTTGGACTTTCCTATGCAGCTACATCCAATTTATTGCACTCTTTGATTGATTATTTTGAACACGATGCATTACTAATGATCAAAGCAAAAGTCATTACGGATGATTCTAGTTCGAAATTCAGACATGACGACCTATAATAATAATAATAATAATAAAGAAGCAGTCGGGTTTAAAGCTTCTGTAGCATAGTTTTGTGGGTGCGAGAATAAAAAGAGATTTGCAAGCTACGTATGACGTGTTTCAACCTTGCTCTAAAAATTATCAATGAGTTTGATTATGTAAAATGGTAACTTGAGGGTGAGGGTGAGATCGAACATGCCATCATTACGATTTCACATATGATTGTATGATTTAGGGTGTGGATGATAATGACGAATAAGAAGTGAATCAAATCCACACCCACACCCTCAAGAGTTACTTACAATATATTTCGATCTAAAGTTACCTATTAATCGCATCGTTCTTAAGAGCAAGCTTTTATCAAAACGGTTTGTCGTGTGCGGGATTCAGTGCGTGTGTTTTAACGTAGTGATATTCACTTCTCCTGAATCGTTGCATTGTAAGAAAATACAAACTGAACACAAAATATTCGCTAATTCGGTACTATAGTTCTCATGGAAACCAACTAAATTTTCAGTGATTCATCTAAATAAAGTCCATTGAAACAATACCAGCCACTCATATAGAAAAACTGACGCGGTGGGTAAACTATTTTGCCGAGGGCTTTGACTTGAATATACTTTTATTGCTTTCACCCTGGAAAAGGTATTTGCAACAGTATAACTGGGTTCAAAAGGCCGCATATCATGCAAATTTTTATGATATATCTAACGTGGTAATCGTATCCTTTCAGTAGAGGGTTAGCAAGGTTTACGTCGCATTACTTGTTATTCTAATAGAACAGTATCATTTATAATCTTGAATTGATTCTTTATTGTATCAAATTAGAGATTCTGTTTGCCATCTGATGAGATATTTAGCCAGATCGAAACGTGTCGTGGTAGCTAAGAGAGAAAATTTTCTCTATATTATAACAGTATAAATAGAATAAATTATGTTGGTTTTTCATTGATTTGAAGTAATCATATAGATTTAATGCTCTATGATGAGGTTCTTAAGCAAGATCGAAACGTGTCATGACTGCCTATATCACACACATCCAAAAGTTTCAGTCTTAAAGAATAGATATGGAGGGTGTGGGTGTGGGTGTGGGTAGAGTAAATGGCATGTAACACAGCATCCACACCCACGATTCAAGAAATTAATTGAAAGCTTTTTCAACGGTTAGAAATATTCTAAAATAAGTGATTTTCGAAATCTTCTACAACTTTAGTTTGGATTTTTCTCGAGGCTGTCAAACAGCATACATGAATATTTTTAAACTACAATAAAAGCTTTTTTAATGTTAAAATGAGAGAGCAGATAGCAAATGACCAGATTGAAAAATTTCTCATTGATCACTTTGAAAATTATTAAGCTAAAAAATGTTCAATATTACCATTGGTTAGAAGGTACCTATACTGTAAAGAATGTACTTCTTCGAAACCTAAAGTATAATTTTAAGCAATGCTGATAATATTTTTCCTTCGATTAAGGAAATAATATCCCCATATCCCAACTAAACAATGCAAACGCTCAAATGTTTTTTTTTAATTATTTTTAGAATTCGTGAAGAAACTGCAACCTTGTCACGGTAAAAACTCTATCTATCGATCGTTATCAAAATGTTGTTAAAAATTTTATCGACAAACTCTAGCGCTCTCTGTCCGAAGCTACTATCGTTAAAAACGATGATTGGTTGTTAAAAATTTGCCTATTCGCTAGCTAGCTAGTTTATCATATTATGACATTACATACGTTTTAGTATATTATTATTTATTTTTTACGTGCAAATAATAAGCTATGGCCGATGTCACATGGGATGAAATTCGTAATTTACGAGCTGATTTTCTTAATTTACAATTAACAGAAACAGCTAACAAGTATGTGAATATGTTACAATACAAGATGACAGCATTGTATTATTTTCTTTAGACTATCCGAACGAAATTGTGTTGAATTAATTGGTCTTTTAGTTAAAGAAGGTTTATTAAATGTAATTTATACAACCGATGGAAAAGATATTATTACTGAGCAACGACTTATTCGAGAAATTCTCGATGAAATTTATGCTAATGGAGGTAATATAAAAGCACATAGTCACGAGCGAGAAGTCATCATCTTTTTTCTTTAATTTCAGGCCGTATCAATATTGTTGATTTGGCTCAACATCTACGAATTGATTTGAGTTATGTTGAAAATAAAATTGGTGATGTTTGTAAAGAAGACTCAACATTACAATTCACTCTTGGACAATTTATTTCAGCGTATGTGTTTTCTAAACAAAACAAAAAAGACTTATTCTTTGAATGTTTTATTTTCTCTCCTTTTCAAGTGATTATACAAATCGTTTGATTGAAGAAATAACTGATATTTTAGTTGAACGTGGTCTTATTGCATTCAGTGAATTAATTCGTCAATTTGATTTACCTACCGAATATTTAAATTCAATAGTAACCAATCGAATAATTGGTTCATCACAACATAATATAAAATATGAATCTGGAACATTATATACAGAAAACTACGTTCGTTTACAACAAAATATTCTTATTGGCTATCTACAAGGCGCACTTTTACCTTTACGTGTTAATGAATTAATCAAAAATACGTGTATTAATGAAAATCTTGTTCAAAGTAATAAAATAATCTTTTTTTAGAAAATTATAAAATCTATTTTTGTTTTTTCACTCATATAGATCTTATTGTTAATTTAATTCGAGAAAATCGAATCAATGGAAATCTTATCGGAACCACCAAAGAAAATTCAATATTTTATCCAAAACTTTATACTGATGCTCAAGCGAAATATATTGAATCGTTTTTTTCGCAAAATGGTTATATTGAATATTCTCTTGTTCGTAATCTTGGTGTCAATGATCCTGAAGGACAAACAAAATCAGTATTAAAAGATCGAAATCAAATTCTGTTTTCAACATCTGGCTGTATCGATCTGTTGAAATTTTTACCACAATTGGAAATGAATATTGAAAGCGGTTTAGTTTCAAATGAATATGTCGATGTCACAACATTAATGCCAAATAGTTTTAATGACAATGATATTGAAAAATTATTTAAATCAGAAACTTCAATTAAAGAATTAGTGAAATCCTTAGGCGGCGAATTTATGTCGAATACATTTATTATTGGAAAAGAATTACAAGAAAAAATTGACAAGAAACTCAATGAAATTTGTCAAGAATATGCAGAAAAAGTAAGAAATCGACATAAACGATACTACCAATGATTTCATGTGAAAGCCATCGATAGTACTCTATGTTCAATGTTTTTCTTTAGGAATCTGCTCAATGTACACCACAAATGTATGCATCTGTTCTTCAAGGTAACATTACCCTATCGAGTCCATCAGTAGCGAAAGGTGCCACTGCAAAAAAAACGACTGCGTCTGGTGGTAAACGAAAAGGTGCATCGAAAACTGTTGAAGATACAAATCCTAATCAAGAAGCAATATCTTTTATCAGTAAAGATGATATAAAATCTCAAATTCAAACTATCAATGAAGAATTACCTGGTGAAATAGTCGATTTATTAGTAGACAATCTCTATAGGTAGATATTTATTTCTTTTGAAAAAAAGTTGATAAACTGCTTATATTTTATTTTCAATTCAGTGCAAAAAGTCGTCAATATCTTGATTTATTTATTCAACGTGTAAAAGAAAGTTTTACATTGAAAGAAACTGAAACAGGTAATGATACAACAAGAAAGAGTGAAAAGAAAAATACACAAGAAACCATTAAACAATTACATGGAAATATTTGTATATTTTCACATTCAATTGAACAATTAATGGCAGAAAATGAAACTAATCTTGGTAAAATTAAAAATGCTTTTTTTCTTTATGAAAAATATTTTATTTAGCTGAAAATTTACAACGACATTTAATTCGTTCACTTTGCACTGATATGTGTGATGCCATCATACGAGAACTTGATTCATCAGCGAATGCTAAAACTGGCCAATTATCAATTGAAGTACGAATATTGTCAATCAATATAAAAATTTAAGTTTTTGTTTTTCATTTTAAGGAACGAAATAAAATTATTCAAAAAATGTCTGAACCAAATCGAAGTCAATTATCAAAAGTTAATGAATCACTCAATGGCAAAGTAAAATAAAACTTCAGCAATTTTCTATCTAGAATCTTTTCTATTCAATAGAATGTTGACACAACCTTGACTCGACTCGAAGATGCTTGTAGTGAATTACTTCAATTAATATTAAAACGACCAAATAAAAAATCCGAAAAGTTTGTATGTAACTTTCATTTGGCAATATTAATTTTTCTGTTTCGTAGAGATTTAATATTGGAAATTCGTGAAAAACTTAAATCAAAATTAACCGATGAACAAGATCCAGCAATGATACTCCATTTAACAGTCACTCTTCTATTCTATGCTGTGCAGGATGGCCGATTTATTCATGCACCTGGCAAGTCAGTACCAACATTAATTAAATTTTTATCAAAAAATCTTCCGACTAATATCAATCAGCGATTACATGAAATGCAAGGTTTGTTGATTTTATCGAGCCGAAGAAAAAAATTGTCGGATCGACTTTTATTTGCATTTTATTATAGAATTTGTCATTCATCAATCAGCAGCAGGAGCAAGTGCACAATTGTCAAATGAAAAAATTGAATTTATTAAGAAATTAGGCTTGAGTGCAAAAGAAAAGATGTCATTTGCATCTTTTGGAAGCGAAACTAATGAAGCATCGTAAAATTTTCTTGTCGATTTTTTTTTCAAAAACTAAATATATATATTAATTATGTAAGAATGGGTTCCTGGTATTTGTTCTTTAAGTATATTTAAGAATAAAAATGAAAATTTATATAGAACCTGGATATGGATTCAAAATCAGCTGTTACAAAATGCCGAGTTTAAAATATTTTTCTACTATTTTTAATTGTTGAGCGGATCAAAATTAAAAACTTTCATAGGACGCTTTGATTAGATTTGGTACACTTCAATACGCAGGTTCTGGATTATCTAGATACTACCGGTAAAAAGAAAGACTTGAAGTTCTGAGCTCGCGGTACTCTATTGAAAATATCAGATGTGATAAGATATTCTCAAGTGAATAACTGCATCGAATTTCATCATAACATTTATTATCGCCATAACCATGATGATGCATTCTGTCATATGTTATCGATTGTTACTTTCGTAGCTTCTAGGCGCTCCAGTGAAACACATAGATTTGTTTTTAGAACTTGACAATAAATGCTATCCTTTTTTCCCACTGTAACAGATGACGTATAATAAATTCGTAAAAACTTCAAGGTTCGATGAATTTGACTACAAACATTAACTACACGATCATCGTAACCTTTTTTCAAAGGTTCTACACGTAGATAAGAAAAATTGATTTGAAGTGAGTCTAAATATTTTTAATATAATAGTACGGTGACTTTATTTTTCAGATGGCAAATGATAATCGTTTAGACGAGTATTTAAAACGAATAGAATCAAGTCATCCAACAAATGGATGTACTGAAGAATATCTTAATCGATTACAAGTCGCTCATTTAACACATATTCCATTCGAAACATTCGATCTAATCGATATTAAACTATTAAACATTTCAATGGATCATCGTTTTGATCGGCTCGTACGACAAAATCGAGGTGGAGTTTGTTTTCAAATGAATGGTCTCTTTGCTGATATGCTTAAAAAACTTAATTATAACGTTAAAATAATTTCATGTAGCGTTTATAACGAGGAAAAACATTTCTATATCGAACCTCCTTGTCATGCAGCATTATATGTCAGATTAGATAATGGTAAAACATTTCTATGTGATGTTGGTTTCTCAAATGATTTTCTTACGCCATTGTTCTTTGAATTGGACTCTATTCAATATGCAACTAACGGATTTTTTCGTTTAACAAAAACTGACGATCAATTATATTACAAAATTGAGAGGGGTTATCTCAATACAGATGATCACATCTCTCTACCAACTTCAGCGACCCCTCGTACTCATATCATTGATATTGATTCAAGCCGGATAAAGTGGACCTTATCTTATCGATTTCCAATTGATTTTCTTGAAAGATCAACTGAAATCGATGACTTTCAAAATGTAGTTTCAGATGTTCTTTATTCGCCGAATGTTTTTCTTAATCATCTTACGATATGTCACTTACATACATATAAGCCTAACGTTGGTGCTTATAGTATTGTTGGCAAAAAATATTACGAGTGGATCATAGAAAATGGAAAAGCAACTCGCAAAGATTATCCAATATCGGATAATGAAGATGAACTAAAAACATTACTAAAAGAAAAGTTCGATTTAACAATTGAACGAAAAATTGAACTTGCCGATAATAAACAATAACTACTATAGTTATTCGACTAGACAATGCATTGTCATTCGCTTTTCTTTTTCACCTTGTCTTTCACAGCTGTTATAAGTATTTTCTTCATATTACTATTTTATCATATTAATAACCTTGATACCTCCTAGTGTGAAAATGAAAATATGCCTCGACTGTTTTATGCCTATGTTACCGATTGATTCATTGACAAAATAACTCGGGACTAGTAGAAGTGTCGAAATGATGACTTAATGTTCCTATAGCAAGCATGAGTCATGCATTCTATCAAATGTTTGTATATATATGTATATATGCTGCTCAAAGGTTTATCCAACATTTTATCAGTACACATACACTGTAAAAGAATAGAGGAAAAGAATCGCATCTGATTTTCATTTGGAATAGGAGAATACTATTTCAATCGAACGACGTTTTAGATATCATCAGTGCGTTATTACATAAACAATAGGATGGCGTTTGACTGAAAGGAAGAGACGATACGTCAATATTTATCGATTCCATCTAAATATTTCACCTTATCAAGGTGACACATATGTCGATTGAAATCTAAGCTTTATAATGAATGGCAAAGTCAATCCTATCTTTGATGGTATTAATCATATGCCAGCAATCATAGAACTGTCTTGCGAACGAAAGTTTACAATGTACTTTGATGATTCTTAACTTCCTGCTGACCTCTCACATTAAGATGCAACATATATATACGAAAGTTTATTATTGTTGTTGTTGACGTTTTATTAGCTAAAAACATTTCACTTGCTACATGCTAAAAAACAAGTGCATATGTTTATTGAAATACAATAGTATACATCCTTTTGTTGATTTTTCTTTCGTCTTCGACGTAGATCTTCTACGATTGTGATTCATAGTCACATGATAAGAACGTATGTTGCTACGTCAAGATGTAAATCGCACATCCTATTAATATTTTAGTTTGTCATTTTGTAATATATCCCTATGTATATTTGTCGAAAATAAATCGAATCGTATTATATTCGTCTTAAACAACTGTGGTTTTTATTTAATGAATCGATACATGAGAGAATCCCGAAGGAGAAAAACATCGGTAGTTTTTGTTGTTGTTGTTGGTGCTGATTATTAATTCAATTCTTAGGAGAATTATCTCGAACATAGAGAATTAAAAAAAAGAAAAGGAAAACACCTGCGTATCAACATCAATCTCATACACGTGGAGATTTGTCATTCGCTTAATGTGCCAATCATCGCTGAACGCGTAGACCTAGTACTTTCAGAGAGAAAATTAGAAAGTCAAAAAGAACTATATGATCATAGTATTTTTCTTTTTTGGCATCTGCCTTCTCATTTATTCTTTACACAACCCAATGTTGCCCTTCTATTGATATGTTTTTCTTTACAAAAAGATTAATCTGCGAGCCGTTTTATGCGGTGAGACACGATGCAAACTCACATACGGCTTTATCGAAAGTACATATACGCGAAAAAACGAGCACTAGCGACAACAGCCTTTTGTGCATTCTCTCTCTCTCTCTCTCTCTCTCTATTTTGCTGTCTGTCTTCCTTCCTTTGGTCTTTGTAGGTATTTCTTTCTTCTTTTTTTTTTATTTTCCAGTTTTTCTCTCCGTGTCTCTTACTCGTACAAATTGACTTGTTTTTCCTTTTTCTTTTTTCACAGTAGTGTTGGTGACGGTGACTATCAGTATTCTTCAACCTAATATTAGACATTTATTTTATCTCTAGTTCAACAATGATAAGGTTATTCTTATTCACAACTATTTCCATATCGCTCTTAAACGTAATTAATTGCGGTTACGCTGAATGGGAAGAAGTTAAACCCTATTGTGGTGCTCGTCCAAATCCGCAATGTTGCGTTAGTCGAGATGATGATTGTTTTATGCCCTATTATGATTCTCGGTGTTATTGCGATACATTTTGTTTTCGCGGTATTGATAATCACGATTGTTGTCCCGATCATGACACTGTTTGTGAAGGTAAAAATGCCACCGTACCAGTTACAGTACCGCCAAAAACGTGTAATTGCGTTGATGCAAGTACGGGTCGAGAATATTCATTAGGTGAATCATTTAAAAGGGATTGTAATTTATGTCGATGTATTACACTCGGTCATCAAACAACATTATCATGCGAAGAAGACCTTTGTGTTAATAATCCCGATCTTATATCACATATTAATAGTCAACAACCATATATTGGTTGGGCAGCAACATCCTACGATAAATTTAATGGTGTTAAAGTGAAAGACGCATTAAAACATTATCTTGGTACAATACCAGACCGAAGTTTACGTACAATGGTTGATAATGCTCCACACAATACAGATGATTATTATAAAATGGAAAAAGTAGATTCGTTCGATGTTCGTACGCATCCTTTATGGTGTGGGAAAATTCGTGGTATTCGTGATCAAGGTAAATGTGGTGCATCATGGGCATTATCAACGGTTGATGTTGCTGCCGATCGTTTATCGCTTGTACAAAATATAACAATACCAAAAGATCTGTTCAGTGTACAAAATATTCTTTCGTGTACAGATCAAGATGCCAAACAAGGTTGTGAAGGTGGTCGCATTGCATATGCATGGGGTTTTATTAAAGATCGTGGTGTGGTTACAGAAAGTTGTTATCCGTATGAAAGTGGTACAACAGGTAATATCGATGCATGTAAATTTCATTTGTCTGAAAATGAATTAAATATGATATCTCAACATCGAAAATTAAAAAATATTAAATGTCCATCGAACGCTAACAAAGGCGAACATTTTAATTTTGGTCCAGCTTATCGCGTTCGTGATGACGCACTTTCAATTAAATATGAAATACATTTCCGTGGTCCTGTACAAGCAACCATGCGTGTCCCGCCGGAATTTTTCTTGTATAAATCTGGTGTTTTCCGTTGTGGTGGATCGAGTTATCAGAATCACAATCCTCGTTATGCTGATTTGGCTGCTTATCATTCAGTTCGTTTACTCGGCTGGGGTGTAAGCACTGATCCAAGTACAAATCAGCCAGAAAGCTATTGGATTGTTGCTAATTCATGGGGTACTGGATGGGGTGAAAAAGGCTATTTTCATGTTCGTTTCGGTTCATGCGAAATTGAAGAAACAGTTATTGCAACATATGGGAAATCAACCGATGTATTAAAGAAAAAGAACCACCGTCAATAAAAAAAAAGAAGAAGTTTAATTAAACAATCAAAAATATGTTTGTGTGTTGTGTCACATTTTTTTCTCCTCTTATTAGTTTTTCTATATATATATATATATATATAAATAGATTTCATTCTTTTCATTTCTTGATATGATACATATTTGTCAATTGTGGTGACGTCGATGCACGAGTAGGAGTAGAAATACGAGTGATCATATTACTTTTCTTTTCTTTTTTGGATATGTATACGGGGTAAGATCAAAATAATAATGTCAAAAGAAACTTGCTGTTGTTATTTGGTATGTCTACATATCCTGTCCTTCTTTTTTATCGGTGGGCCTTCTTTTTATATATTGATTTGATCGACCTTGCTAGGTTTGCCATCCATTCTTTGTGTTAATCTTACATTATTTATTTCACACGCATAAAAAAAAAGAAAAGAATGACAAATTCCTGTTCCTTTCTGGTTTAGTCAACGACTAATTAACAAGCTGATGTTGAGTGTAAAACGTAAAGTGGATTATGAAGTGAGAGAGAAAGAAAAATGACTTATGTACCAATGTGATTATACTAAAATAAAGTTATATATCTTGAGAACTTCATTAGGATTCAAGGGAAATATGAGCTTTGCTTTTTCTACAGTATTTATGCATTCAATACATGCTTGTAGACGTATTATTTTCTGATAATCGAAAAAAAATGAAGCTACCGATTAAGTATTTTTATGTGATGACAATAACAACATCCGTCAAGGTTTTTCTCTTATTGAAATATGAGAATGAAATTAATTTTGCAATGTTAATAGACGAAAACTCGGTGACAGCTCTATTTTCCTTTCATATTCAAACGTAATTAAAAACAAACAGGAGAAAATGAATAAAATTTTTTTTTATTAGAAGTTGACAAATAAAAGTGTTGAATAATTTTTTTATCAACTATTAATGATGATTGGGTTTTTTTTCAAACTCAGGAAAAGACTTGATCAATGCAATTCAGATCGTGTTCTTTTATTTTTATTTTATTTTTTTTCTTTGAAAAATATTCTGCAAATAGAGTATCGCTAAATTAATAAGTCTGTTTTTAGCCAATGTGAGCCCATGATGGACGTTTACTTTTGATGAAGCTTTCTCGTTTTCCAACCGTTGCCCAACTTGGTCGTTTAAAACGTTTACGATCTGTAACTAAAGACTTTGTTTGTCCCAATACTGGATATAATGATGATAAATCCGATGGTGGTTCGGCGTGTGATGCAACCGTCAGTTGATCGAGATAATCTTTAAGAGTTTCATCATCGGCTAATTCATTCATTGTTGTATCCAAAATTGTACTTTCGGGTTTATTCGGTAACGATTCATTTGCAATCAATTCATATGGACATGGGTTAGCCTTTGTTGTCATTGTTAAAATAGTAAATATGAACGGTAAGAAAATCAACGAGACGTGAAACATAATTGTCTTGTTGTTCTTATCAAGAAATACGAGTTGGTCTGAGCTCTATCGAAGTATTTTTTTGAATGATAAGCAATTTTTAAACGATGTGCGAAGAAAGGCAAAATAATAAACTATAAATAAATCTAATAGGCGGACAGTTCATCTGTTTAATATATCGTTAAAGTATTGATTGTCACTGTTGAATACTTCACGAGATTGATTATGTTAATTTTTTCTCGAAAAAAGTTGTTCAATAGAATAACATTTATGATAAATACCAGATACTTCATCTTGTTTTCTTCAAACATTATGGCATTTGCTTTTTGTTTTTTTTGAGAACCTCGTTTATCATCAGAATAATCATCGCTGTTTTATATACATAATTTTATTTCAATGATAGAAAAACTTTGATTTTCTTTTTCTTTTTATTGTGTTGGTACTGATGGCTCATGCATTTTATTTTTTTTTTTGTAAGCTTGAATTTATTAAAATGGTTAATTTTGACGGTTAGTAACTGCAACAAGGTTTATCTTTAGTCATAAAATGTTGCTTTTATAAGGATAATTTTTTTATGCATTCCTCTGATAAGTCGTTTGGCAGTGTCACTTTAAGTTTTGGCTCGTCAGCCATAGCTCGTTCTACAGTTTGTCGAGCATTACTATTGCCAGACCATGATCGACGACTAACACCATTGATGACATCCCAATACAACATTTGTTGAATATTTTCATCAGCTTTTGTACTTCCATCAAGAAACATTCCGAAGCCACCTGAAAATAAAATAAATTATTTTCCAAAAACAAAACAAAAGAAAAGAAAAGTCTCTACCATTAATTGCTTGACCAAAGCCTGTACCGCCACCATTATGTAATGCAACCCATGTTGCACCACGAAAAGAATCGCCAATAACATTTTGCATCGACATATCTAAAAGAAAATCATGGAAAGAAAATTTTCTTGTTCAAAAAACAAACCTGCACAAAATGCAGATCCATCGTCGATATTTGCTGTTTCGCGAAAAGGTGCATCTGTGCCTGATACGTCATGATGATCTCTTGATAGAATAACTGGTCCTTTCAATCGACCTGTTCGTACAGCTTGATTAAATGCTAATCCAATTTTAATTCTACCCATTTGATCCGAATATAAAATTCGTGCTTGAGAGCCAACAACTAATTTTGCCTCTTCAGCTTCTTCTATCCATTTCAAATTGTTATAATACTGTTTAAAGACATTGGCGGGAACTATATGGCATGAAAAATGTTTTATAAAAACTATAAAAAAAACTCCGCGTTGTCCAATACGTACTATCTTTACATGACATTTGCTCTTTAATAATATCTCCGGCGATTTTATCCGTCTCTTTTAAATCACTGGCTAATCCCGATGCGCATACCCATCTAAAATGAAACATTCAGTACAAATAGAAAAGAATGATAAAGTCAATGAAAACCTAAATGGTCCAAAACCCAATGAAAATATATCACCCATAATATCTTGCACATAGGACGGATATTTAAAACGAATAACATGCTTTTCATCACTGTTACCAATCGGAGCACCTTGAAAAAGAAATCATTGTAAGAACTTTTTCCTACTGTTGAGTCATACCTGCATTTTTAGCTGTGAGTAAAAATGCATTACCATAATCAAAAAAATACATTCCACGTTCATATAATATATCGATAGCAGCTATTTGCCGTCGAATACTAAAAGGAAAACGAAGCAAAACATACAGTTAACAACACATATTAATAGAAACTAAAGCAAAATAACCTTTCATGAACAAGTTCTTTGAATTTGTTTGGATCATTTTTCATAAGTTGTCGAGCATCATCATAGGACAACTAATGGTACAAAATATTGATATGAAAGCACGATCGAATATTTGTTTTTAATTTACCTGGACTGGATAATAACCGCCTTGATATGGATTATGACACGATGTTTGATCACTACCAAGATCCACTAGTGTATCTTTTTCTTTTGCTAGACGTTCCCTAAATAAAATAATTTTTTTATAGAACCGAGTTCATAAAAAAGACGTATACACACCAAAGATCAACTGCATTACCAACATAACCAATGGATGTTGCCAATTTCTTTTCCCGACACTCCCGAATGCGAACAATCAATTGATTGAGATCATAGATTAACTCTTGACACCAACCTTGATTATAACGTTTTCTTGCTGCTTCTTCGCTTACTTCAGCAATAACACCAACACAACCAAGGAGTTGGCATGCTTTTGGTTGAGCACCAGACATTCCCCCCAAGCCTAATCAATAATCATATTTTATTGAACAATAATTCGATTGCTTAGCTATATATTACCTGATGAAACAAATACTTTTCCGCGAAGATCATTTGTATTAAACTTCTTTTGAGCTGCATTCATAATTGTAAGCTATAATCAAAAGGCAAGTTTTCAGTATTTAAATAGTAACCATTCTGCTTCACGTACAAATGTCCCATGGACAATGCCCTGCGGGCCAATATAACAATAAGATCCAGCGGTCATCTGACCGTACCTAAACACGTTATCGTATTTTGGTTTTTATAAATAAGCTCAATTATTCAAAATTTACATGGTACAACCAAGTGCAAACATTCGATCATAGTCATTCGTTGATGAGTAGTTTGGAACCACCTTAAAAAAATAAAACAATCCTTTGAAGTACGTCTCTATTTCATGAAACATACCAAACCGTTTGTGATAACTAAACGTGGTGAAAAATCACTTCGACTTGGAAATAAACCCATCGGATGTCCCGAATACATGACGAGAACTTGGTCATCCGTCATTGTGCTCAAATAATGCATGACCAATACAAACTAAAATATTTTAATATTGTTTTGTAAAGTTTGAAATTTAATTAGGTCTGTTTACTTGAGCCCAATTAGAAAATGCTTGACCATTGCCACCGTATGTAACTAATTCATCGGGAAATTGGGCAACTCTTCTATCCAAATTATTCATTATCATCAGCATAATAGCTGCAGCTGCTTTACATTTGCATGGATATTCATCAATTGGATATGCACGCATTTCAATATCTGGTTGAAATCGATACATATAAATATGACCATAGGTATCCAGTTCATAGATGAACTCATCGATGAGTTGTCCTTGAATATGCGATGGAAAATAACGCAGTGCATTTTTAATAGCTAACTAAAATGGTGACGTTTTTCCAGAGAGAAATTGAAGACGAAAAAAAACTCAGCCACTAACCTTTCGTTCTTTGTTTGTTAATGAAGATTGTATATCGGGAGCATGTGGTACATTTACGTTTCGAACATTTTTCCGTGGTGGTAAAGGATTTAATGGTAATCCTGAACAGATTTTACTGAGAATTTCATTCGCCATCTGAAAAATGAAAGGAATCTCTTTTGGAAATAATAATGTTATTTTAGTACAAAAAAATAAAAAAATGAACTCATGATTTTATGATATCTAATTCTATCAGTTCATATGTTGTTCTACTCTGCATTTAAGAACTTTTCTAAACAGAATGCATATGCAGCCACACCTTCCAACACAAATTTGACGACGTAATTGCTATGCGCTTGATTTATTTGAGGTGTCGAAGCAAAAGAGATATAGGCGATGCAGTCAAGCAGAACAATATAGATGAATGATAGAAAGTTAATTTCGATATGGTAGGTTGATATTCAAACATTATACATTCAAAGCATACGATACACAAATATGCAAGTTGTGCAGAGAACGCTTATTACTCGATACACAAACTGTAAACCAATTACATTGTGAATCCGTGTAATACCAGCATCCAATTGTTTTTCTTCTGCACGAGAAAATTAGAGAATTCACTAATTTCCTATTCAGACTTTTACAGCGATTATTTGAACAAATGTAACTGATAGTATTAATAATTGTATAAATATGTTCATTTAGATTTAGAATAATTATTGAACTGTTTTTAGAGATTCTTGAGTAGAGTTACGAAATTCACTTTTGTTAACCTAATATTTTGCTTTTCTCTTCTTTCTGAAACTTTGATTTTGATTTAACAGATTATCTTCTTCTTCTTCGATATAAAATAAATATTTCTATTGCACTCATGAATATCACAGTAGAAAAAAGTAAAAATAAACGCTTTGTTTGCTAAAATATACGCAAATGATATGGTTTCTTGAACACGACATTTGTTTTGTGATTATATATCTAATAAAAAATCAGTCGTATCTCGAAGTTTAACAACATAATGATCAATAACCTCGAATAGTCGCTATAAAAAAAATAAAACATAAATATCGGATGCGTGACTTTTCTTTACAGGAAAAATAAAAGTTTACGGTTGATCACAACAAGTCTGTATTAAATGGGTTACATGAATTTCGGCCCAAGGAATTTTCGGGCCGGACTTTCGGCCTCAAATGAAATTTTTTTTATCATAAAACTGGGTCATTCTCATCCTCATATTCATTTCATAATGGGCCGAAAGTCCGGCCGAAAATTTCTTGGGCGGAAATTCCGGGCTCCCTATTAAATTCATAGATTATTGAGTGGGATTCGCCTATGTAGACATCAAAATACAACTAATGAATAAATATTGTTGCGTTGATACACTCTACGTAGTAGTGTTGTTTGGTTATAATTAACCACAAAGGTGAATATGAATGACATGTTTTGTGCTGATGCTTGTATTACTAATCTGGGCGTTAAGATATGCATGATTTAACACAGCTGATCTATAAAATATGGCAATCATATAGATAGATGAGTGTTAATACATAAATTCAATAGACTATCAGAAACCTTAACTAATCATGGCTGGCTTCGGAGCGAATATTGCTGATGCTTTTATAGACAATGCTGCTGATCGTTTTGTTAACAATTTTATTCCAGGAAATGGTAAGATCGTGTATGTTGAATACATTTGATATTGAATAGTTTATTTAGGTTATCTGAGTAGCGTCGCTCAAACGGGTGTGGATCAATGGCTCAATAACGATATCAATAGTCGTTTTGGTGGAGGACTAGGCTCAACATACGGATACGATTATTCAGGTGGTAATTACGGAGGATTTGGTGGTGGATTTGGTCGCGGATTTGGTGGTGGATAGGGTGGTGGATGGTAATAAAATTGTTGAATACAAAAGATACTACCTTTGCTTTATGTCTACAAATAAAGAACTTGCACTGATTTCTCTTAGAAATAATATTTGTTTATGTATTTCGAAATATGTACGCTGTTCTGGTCGATTGCAAGGCTTCGGGAGTCTTTGATTTATTGTCTTGGAGATATTGTTAATCATTTCATTCTGATAGATCACGATTTTTTAAAATCTAATCCAGCCATCTTTTCATCCATGATTTCATATAGAAAAAAAGCAATAATGAATTAATTCTATTGAAAATGTGCAATACAATCGTATGAAAAGGTCGCCACTCACACTCTAGCAGGTTGTATTAATTGAATCTTAAAGAGTACCGATGTATACATACCGCCTATCCAAACCATACAAGAATTGACAAGATTTCGAAGTAACTTTTTAATCCAATCTATAACGCAATAGAGAAGCATGCGGTTTAAATTGCTGGAAGCGAAGTTAACGTCGTTTAATTCAAGGTAAATAAACTATGTAGCCAAACTTTAGAAGATAATGATTCCATTTTTTTTCGGCATGTGTTGTTTCCTATTTGATTTAATAATAGCTTAAGCGTATAATATCAAATTTGTACAACTGCAATACTATCGATAACGTAAAGAAAGAAAGAACGTTAGTGCTTTATTATGTATATCGGTCAGAGCTCCTCGTGGGATGAGATGGGAAGAAAAAAAGTCGTCTCGTAGGATAGATCGGAACATTTTTTCCCATGGTATGGAACAGAAGACTTTCCCATGCCATAGGGTATCTCAATTATCATATATCCCATAAGACGTCAAATTTATCCGAATGTTTATCGAGCTTGAAACTATGACGCTATATTATCTCATTGCATAATCATAATTTTATTATTGTCAAGTTCACAATTCTTTTTTTTTACTCTCCCAATAGACACAAAATATGCATGAAAAGTTATTATTGTACATCATTGTACAAGCTTCATATTTTCCATAAGCCGAATGAATAGGTATATTATTGACTTTTTCAGGATCTACTACTGTTCGGCGCTCATTGATGATGAAGTTGGTACCACTTAACTATCGTTCTACGGCAACCGGTGAAGGTGGGATGGAAGTGAACAAAGACCTATACCCACACACCCACACACGCGTTTGTAGTTTTCAGAAAAAATTATGATTACTGACAGTGACTAAATATTTATATAAAGGTACAAATATCGTGCGCTACTATGCATGATACAGCATAAATAGAAATAACTACACTCCGACCCTTATAGCCACGGCCAGATTTGTCCGCACCCTCAAGATCGAATAACTCGATATCTCTGATGAGAATATTGATCTGTCTTAGCCAAAAACTTAAATAGGAAACAAGATAATAAAAATTTGTTTATTTTAGTTTGTTATGTAGTGCAAATAATTATGGCGAAGAAGGAAATTGATAGAGAAAAACAATAGAACAGAAAATAAATAAATATGGAGAAAGTCTTCGTTGGAAACTGGAATTATTATTATTGAGTGCATCTGCAATTTTGATTAACATCGATTTATAACGAGCATCAATACCACTTTGTATGTCGGTTTCTATGCGATTCATAACATAGGCAAATGAAAAGTTTTTTGCTGGTGCAGCAAAACCAACACTTCCGCCAGCTCCTAAAATTATAGATCACAAAATAATTTTAATTGAAAAATAATAAAATTTACCAATATGACCAAATATTCCAGGAGCCAAAGGTGGAAAATTTTGATCCATAAGTAAAAAGCCCATACCAAATTGAGTTGGAAGTTGTGATGTTAAATCTATTTCATTTTCGGGTGTATTTGACTTTATTGCTATTTTTAAGATTTGTTCATTTAATAATCGTTTGTATTTAAAGTCATCGACGTCACTCATAAGAGATGCATAAAGTTTTGCTACAGATCGAGCATTTGTTATTCCATTGGCAGCAGGAATTTCTGCCTGATGTGCGCTCGGATTATTGAATGCAATGTAAGTATCGAGAGAAGATTGGCTTTCATTCGTTTGCAAATATAATGGCGAGACACGATGTTCTTCTTCTGGTGGTAAACCAATATAAAATTCGATATTTAACGGTTTAGCAATTTCATCACGGATAAACTCTCCTAAAGTTCTGCCCTTGGGGTCTACACGTCGAACAAGTTCACCAGCTAACCACCCATAGGTCACCGTATGATAACCATGAGCTGTGCCTGGTGGCCATAGTGGGTTTTGTTGCTCTAATTTATTTACCATCGTTGTCTAATTAAGATAGTGTTCAAATGGTGAGAAATCAAGGGGTAGCCCAGAACGATGCGAAAGAATATCAGCAACAGTTGTATTTTCTTTCCCATTTTGACCATATTCAGGCCAATATGTCGTTACTAATGCTGAATAATCCAGGAGACCTCGCTGAACACAAAGTGCAACAGCTACAGCTACTAATCCTTTCGATGTTGAAAATACTAATTGTAATGTATTATTATCAAAGGGTTCCGATTTTCTATCATTAAACCACCCACCCCATAAATCGACCACTAATTTTCCTTGATGATAAATTGCTACGGATGCTCCTAAATCTCGTTGTTCTATGAAATTTTCTTGAAAAAGTTCTCGAACAAAATGCCAACCATCGGCAGTGGAACCATAGATAGGAAAGTCGACATTTTCTTTAGTAATACTTTTTATGATAAGTAAAGACCATATACAAATGTAATAAAGCAGCATGATGCTCGCTTTCGATGGGATTACAAAGTGAATGACAAAAAAGAAGAATAAGAGATTAATGATGGATTAGTTATATCTTTCAGTTTCTTATCAAAAAACACACGAACAATTGTTCTGAATAGAATTTATTTCTATGGCCTGGTTCTTTGTGTGTGTGCACGGTAGAAAATTGAGAGATTTATATGGATTTAACAGGCAATATTGCACAAACTTGTATGATGAATGACAGTCACATAAAACAGTTCGTCGTATAAAATATAACGGAGGAAATTTATTTTCTGAAAGTGGGTGTGGGTGTCCATTGTAAGAGAACATCCTCACCAGAGTGACCAGATCAAAAATTGAAAAACCAGAAAATATTTTTTCAAAATCAGAAACTCGTTCACAAAAACGAGCAAAACTAAATCAAATACATTCTGCGTCGATTAAGAAGTCCAACGAGAAAAAAAAAACGTTAAGTGCCATCATCTCGGTATCGTTATTCATATTTCGTATCTTTTGGAATTTGCTCTAAGAAGTTTGTTTAAGATAACGTATTCTAATAAAACCTTCTCAAGAATAGTTACCATTCATTTTTATTTCAAGTTAATCATTATCTGGTTTTATATTATCGAATTACGATATGGTGCCCATTGAGCGAAGAGATATTCGCTGAAAATGTTTTTCGTTGTTATAATTTTCGCGCTTTTTTTTCGCTGAAAATACATTTCGCTACTTTTATTTTCGCTCAATGGACACCATATCCCGTGGCAAAGCAGGATCTGAATATATTCCAAATTCAGGAAAAAATCAGAAACATGTTCAAAATCCAGAAATTTTCCCTATTTTTCAGAAGATCTGACCACTCTGTCACAGACTCACACCCACACCTCCAACTTTGCAATTTTAAATCTATTATAGTCATACAACGAAAAATATACTTATCAACAAACAGAAAAATGTAATAATTTAATGTTATTGAAGTCATACATGAAGTATTCTGGCATCAACAAATTCTCGAAGATTCTCCATTCGATATGCACGTTCACAATGGCTCGGAAGATCACGCATTTTCGACTCCGGTTCATTTTCACCAGTCAAACACTCATGCAAAATGATAAAATTCAATTTTGGAAGAACATTTATTAGTATATGTAATGCTTTAGGAACTTGACTACTATTATGACAGTTTAACTTGATAATTTTCCAGGTGTGGCAATTGTTTCACAATTAAAGAAGCCATACCTATCATATCTGGATACTCCCAATCCGTATAAAAATGTAGTTTTTTTTAAATCCATTTGACATGAGTATATTCCATAAAGAAGTATCATTGAAAAGCTTGATTAAATTTGCTTGTTTCTTCCATCCTATAAATCATAATCGAAGTGATAAAAAAGATTTAGCGTTCGTAAATGAATCATTTTTGATAAGAGCAACCATAGTTAGCATAAATCGAATGGATGATCCATTGTAAGCGAATCAATTTGATCACTAGAAACAATCGTTACTAGGTAAGAGAGAAATTCGTCATTGATTTGAGAACATTTACCATCCACTGTTATATAATTGATACATGCCAGACGATTGTTCAAAGCTGTTGATAAAGTATGTGATCAGTAATTTCGTCTAAATAATTTAGAAAAATCAAATTTTATAAGCAAATGAAATTTATACATACGCGTGAACAATGTTTGTGTTTAAATATTTATAAGCACATAAAGATGGGCCCTTTCGTGGTAACGTGAGAGCTTTAATAGAATAGCCATCGTTTAGATAAACATAATTCTAATTCGATTAGTATTCGTCCTCTCATTTGTTGCAATGCATTTAACAAAATACTGCTTGTGTTCGATAATGATATCGCAGTTTTCACAATCCATCTAACAATGCATGCATATGAACACACTGATGACAAAGCATTGACAATAACTTGGAAACAACATTAGGCTCAGTTACAAGCCCTGCTAATGTGAATTTTGTCAATGAAAATAAAACAACATGATCAAATAGCTCCGTCGCATTAATATCATATTTTTATGTTATTTTACGACGACTTAGATTAGGAACCGAACGTTTATCAGTACGAGAAACTTGACTGATATAGATTAATAAAAAATAATCTTTTTCTATTGCTCATTTACACCATATCATATAGTACCATTGTTCTATTTATATATAAAGTTTGTATTTTCATATTAAAAATGCGTCTCTTGATAATTTACCATCGATGAAAATTTAAAAAAAGACTTTCTATGCGACAATTTTCTATCACATCATCATGCATTGTATCATAGTCATAAAATAATGAACTTTTTACTTTACTCAGTTTTTTTCATCGTCTAATTGTGGCCAGTGATTTATCTACTGTATGGGCAGGGTGGGCGGCGCCCACCCGAAAATAAACAGTTGATTTCATAAAAGTAACGGGTGCCCCATAAAGAATGGTGGTCTCATTATTTACTCAATATCTTTTTTGCTCTTCATTGATTAAGATTGAGCATTCAATTCTCTACAAACTCATGTGTAAAATATTTTTTAAAACTACAAAACGACTAAGTACTAAAACGAAGAAAAAAGGTTAAAAAATCTTCAACTTTGAAGCTCAACAAACATTAACATTTGAGGTATGTTTCGACACTTTGTACGCAGGCTTAAGTTACGGGAGAAACATTTTCTGGTATTTTCAAGTACGCTCTTTTCTATATCTTCGAAAAACATTTCTTTGAAAGTGGTCTTCGCCTATTAAATCGATATTTGCTGAAAACTCGCCCGCAACGCCTTAATTTCGGTTTACAAAAAAGTCTACGGCAAACGAAACTTTGCATCACTCGAACAAGTGTACAGGGGTGTAGTCGAGTATGTTGGCTTTCAAAGGAAAAAAAATCGTTAAAAAATAACACTTTTTAAGTGAATGGGATGCGTTTTAGTGCAAGCATAGAAAACATGACATGACAGTTGTGTTTTTTAGAAAAAGTGAAAATATTGATGCAGAATTTTTTACTCATTTTCTAATGAAAAAAAAATTCGAAGGCATGAATCTTGCCCAGAATCTGATGCTCTTTAACATGGTAGACTGAGTTTTTTTTGTCGATCTTCACATGGAAAGCAAATTTTCAAAAACAAACGGATTTAGTGCTTGAAAGTTGAACATTTTTCGACCTTTTTTCTTCGTTTTAGTGCATAGCCATTTTGTAGTTTAAAAAATATTTTACACGTGAGTTTGTAGAGAATTGAATGCTCAATCTTTTGGGAAAATGTTCAGTTCAAATCAATGAAGAGCAAATAAGATATTGAGTAAATAATGAGACTGCCATTCTTTATGGGCCACCCGTTACTATGCGATAACAAATTTTCTAGCCAGCAGCCCCTCCAAAAATTTCAACCGCTCACCCGAAAAATGAAACCTAGATAAAACACTGGATACAAATACAAATAGTATAGATAATATTTAATTCTCATCAGATGAAGATGAGCAAGTTGAATGCATAGGCGTATGGGTGTAGATGGATATAATATTATTGCTTACTTCCACACCCGAACCCCACACCAATTATAATCTGTTAATATTTATATCAATTAATTTTTCTCAAATGAGTTTACTCAATCAATAATAATTACTAAATCATCGAGTATCTCAATTTCGATCTATTTTAGATTTGATTCAGTTTGAATATTCACATCTAAAGATAATCCTCCTGATATTGCAAAAGGATCGAAAATTGACGTACAATTGAAGACTTGAAAATATATATTTCGCTGCATTTCAATCCATTAGATTAAAAGAAAATGCTTTTGTTTAAATAAAATAGTATGATAAGAATATTCCTGTTGAATTTTATACACAGTTAATCAGAATTCTCAGTAAAATTTTGATTTCCAAATAGGTCTAGGGGTACATAAACCTCGTAAACCATTTACTGAGATGATTTATGAAGTGAGCAGAGCTCTGGCACTGCTGGTACATATGAGTGTCAATACCACGTTATGGCCACTCATACCGTAGCCCCCACTCGCTAAATAATGCAACGCGTGGTCAAATTTTGAAGATAGAACTGCAGATTATATGAGCAAGCAAAAATGAGAGAGAAAAAATTAACAAGTTTGTTTGTAAGATTGAGCGCCCTCATGTCTTTTATTAGTTTATTTTATCTATCTATCGATGTTTTATTCTTCTTTAATAAGTATTTCATTTCTTGCTGTTGTACTGTTCAATGAAGTACAATGGGCGAATACTAGTGGTAACGGCAAATCCCCAGATGATTTAACTGAAGATCCTAATCTTGGAGTTTTTCCACCTCGTCCAGGCGAGGCGGGCTCACAAATACCTCCGAATTGGCAATGGAAACGAGTGTTAGTCGATGATTTATCTAGTCATAATCCTGAAATAAAAAGACGAGCGGAACAATTATTTCAAGAGAATACAATATATTCGATTTTGTCTAATGAAGAAAATCGAGCAAGAAATGACTACGAATCGAAAGAACAAGAACATATTCGAAACAAACAAATTCAATACAATGAAAATATGAAAGACGAATGGAAGAAAAATCGAATGGATTCATTACCAAGCAAATGTATACTTTCACGACGATAACTATTTTTGTCTAATTATTCTTTAACTTTAAGATCAGTAAATAGTTTCTCGTTTTTTTCGCAGTTCTGTAAAAATGTGCTATTTGTTTATATGAAATATAATCGATTCCAAGAATTTCAGTGCAGAATATATATTGGATGTGGATACAAGAAGAACACAAATCTTCTGAGAAAAAGATGTATAAAACAGATGTTACACAAAGACAGAACCATTGCTGTACATTCAAAATAGACTTATGAAGTCATCGAGTATAATCATTTGAATCGCTGAAGATTGTAGCTTCTAATCCCTTTCCTTTGAAGAAGTCAGTTTACCAAAACTTACTTTAAGCGACATAATGACTTTTTGTGTACTCAAAAAGTGAGTACACTAGAATCGGTCAGTGTGTCCGGCCGGCCGGTCGTAGGCACGATAACTTTCGAAAGGAGAGTCAGATCGTGATGAAATTTTCCACACAGTTCAATCTCATGAATATCTCGGTCGAGTTCGAAGATGAGAAGAATCCCTCAAGAAATGGTTGAGTTATCGAAAAAATTGTCATTTTTGGCCAGACCATCTCTGAGGAGGGGTACAGGGATTTTTTTTCAAAAAAAAACTTTTCTCAGAATTATTCACAACATATATAAATCGACTCAGTTTTTAACGCTGATTCCGAATCTGATATTAGTTTTGAACTAAACCGTAGCTTTCTAACGAAACATCGCCTGAGAAACGTCTCAAAATGCACAAAAACTGCATCCAGAAACCAAATTGCCTAGTTTCTCATGATAATTTTGATGTTCAGACATTCTAGAATGACTCGTATGTCCCATGCACTTTTTGCAGTACACATAACTCTCGGATGAAACCGAAGTTTCCACATTTATTTTTAGAAACAGCAGATATCTACAATGAGCTATAAAAGTTATGCCTACTTGTGTTGCAATAGATCATTCAATTATCTTATGAAATATAACAAAAACGATAGAAACTGACGCAATTTATAAGTCTTTTACAGTTTATTTTCGGTATTGTTTATACAATCAGATTTTCAATTGAGATACATCACACTGAATTTGTTGTATCTTAAATATAGTATCGTATTCTCTAAAAAATTTTAAAAAATTTTAGAAAAAAAAATAGTGGGCCTGGGTTAGCAGCCCGATATGGATAAGAGTCTATGATAAAAAATCCCACTTCGTTATTGAATAGTTCTTCAATTGTCTCCGTGTTTCGGTACTCAAAGCTGGCCTCTATCTAATTTGATGCAACTCGTTGACATATGTTGGAAGAAATATAGTATCACTTAATTTACCAAAAAAACAAAAGAAAATTATTTCAGTTCTGAAGCGACGCGCTGAATATATTTGTCGGTTTTAATTACTTTTGGATGTGTAGGCGATAAAGCCTGATGATAGATAAGAGCTGCTCTTTGATAATTCTCCAGTGCGTCAGTCCATCTTCTCATGAAATCAAATAGTAGGCCGATTTTTTGATAACTGGCAGCAATATCTGGATGTAGAGGAGGTAGTGATTTTTCGCGGATATCAAGCGATTTTTTGTAAAATTCCATGGCTAATGAATACTGCGAAAGACGACGATGAATATCACCTATGCTGCTGTAGTTCATAGCCATATTTGGATGATTAGCAGGTAGATGTCTATCTTGAATAGCCAACGACTGTTTATAGTAGTTCATTGCGTCTGAGTATTCTTTTTTCGAATAGTGTATACAAGCGAGGCCATGATACACATAAGCTATATCTGGATGATTTGCGACATTATCACGCTGGTAGCGTTCCTTAGATTTTTCATAAAATTTCTTTGCTTCTGTATAGTCACGCTTTTCAAGGTGAATATTCCCGATGGAACAGTAAAGACCACCAATACTGGCATGGTCATTTGGATCTGTATGCATTTTATTGTCTAATGCCTTTTGAAACCATCGTAGACTACGATTGAAATCATTACTTTCTCTATATGACAGGCCAAGTGAGAAACATAAGGAGGGAAATGAAGTATCATTGGATGAACATGTTTTGCGCAAATCCGAATATACTTTCTTTGCTAAATCATATTTTCCCATACGATGCAAAACATCACCGTAGGATATAAGATCAACTTCTTCTTCGTCACCTCCATAATCTTTTTTCAAATGATAAAAAAGGTTCTTCAGATCATGTTCATCATCGCTTGCCAATTGCATTTCAATTATCCAGATGTTTTCGTTCTGCCTCCAATTAATTTTATTTATACGAAATATACATCCAACCATAAATAATATTTCACATTCTTGACTGAAGTAACTAAGCGAGCTGATGTCCGCGAATGGTTTCGATTTCACTAGACGAGCATTAGCGTCGATCACAAATAATATTCGATGTAAATCAGTTGAAGCTGTGGAATGATCCGCGTATCTTAATGCTATATCAGCACGAGCGCTGGTGGAAAAAAACGAATTAATCGAAATAAAATGGCCAATGGATCGTTGAAGAGTCTTCAGTTCATCTTGAGACATTGACTGATAGCGATACGCACGAATCTTCTCGTGACATTGAGTTGTCTTCAGTTGTTGATAAATATCGCGAATTAGAAAACGAAGTAAAAATAATAGTTCAGTGTTTTGAGTCCGCAAAGCTTTATTCAGCATGTTGTATAAAAATGAATCACGTGTATACCACCACAGAGCTTTTCTGGCGATATAGTCACATTCAAACTCGCGGATAATCGATATTTGAGGATCGTTGCCATGATATTCTTCAATGCAGCGTGTAATCAGTTTCTGTTTATCACTTTCATTAAATTTCACTCGAATAAGAACATCAATTAATAATAGAAAATGAATAAAACGACCATTGAGTTCAGTTGTTGATTGGTTTTCATCAATATTAACATTATAAATATTCATAGACATTGGTTCATCCAGTTTTCCTCGATATATATGATGTGCTTTGATTTCACGAATGAGCTCGTCAATTTCAACAAACACACCTTTTACCTTTGAAGACATAAATACAGAAGAGTTGCAAATCGAAACAAAAAATATTTACTTTAGCGAATGAATCAGACCATTGTTTGTTTCTGTTTTTATCTTGGCAATAGACGTAAGCCGAGGAGAGTTGTATACAATGATGAATCTTAGGAACTAGCGCTCTGCCTAATCTGCCACTAACGATAAGAACGATTCGATCTTGCTCAGAACGAGATGTGATATATTTTTGGCATGCGACTTCATCATGAAATGTGATGAGACGATTGATGATTGCACGGAGTTGTTGTTGGGAACGTTTGTTTTCTTCAGTTGCATCAATATTTGCATCAAGCCAAATAAGAGAAAATGTTTCCAAATTATCATCGTGTATCGCACCGGATGTATTTCTCGCTGCAATCATCTTTACATGAATAGCAATATTCGAATAAAATTGTTCGATATAAGCACACTAGTCGTTTTAATTTACTATTAAAAATCGGAGAATGTGTCAACAAAATGGTAATATGGTGGGTTCTACCTTTTCATTTTGTTTTTTTTTTCTTTTTTATGTATAGGTAATGACGATGGATTCTTAATGGGAAATTATTCATGCATGAAACATACAGACAAGCAAAATATGCATATTTTCAATGATCAATTTAATGATAAGTTTGATTTGTTGCTCATGATTCACCGATACGTTATTATTAAAGAACTCCACAGTTAAATGTAAACAAACGAAAATTTGCGCGTGTTAGTATTCGCTTTCTGTTCTTGTATACATGTTTATTTCATTTCTAAAAGACTAATTCGCCTGTTCTTTAGTAGGTCCTCAGCTTTTATAATGTTCATCTTATTGTTTTTGTTTTGTAAAGTCAATCTTTAAGAAAAGTCAAGCATCTCTTTTGTTTTTACAAACAAATTTATTATCATCCAACATAGTTAAATTTATGGATGAATAGGTCAAACAAATACTTCGAAAGTGTGCATATGAAAATTACTATGGAGTCTAGATTAGATTGCACTTATTTCGAGATTGTAAGAAGCACATCATATTTACGCATACATTTGCACATTGAATAACATGGAGAGAACATCAATGCATGTCTTTGTACGTAATTGTTGTGAATTCATGGAAAAAAAAACGAATGCATTGAACATTTAGTAAAGGTATCAAGAAATCGATTTCCTCCTTTGTACAAGATAAAGTTTTCTAAGATTCTAACAAAACCAAGGAGTAGGAAAACACTGTAGCACAGAATAATCACTGAGTAGGGAAGAAGAGACAATACTTGGATTGATAGACAGCTTCTGTGCATTTTCTGCTCATCGTCGAAAAGCTTTCTCAGGCTGACTCAGCTACATGTATTGTCAACTTTCGTTGATGGCTTGACCATTGAGTCAGATCATCGGATAAAATCTATAGGCAAGAAAATAATTGTAATATTTGTCATCGTTAAAGCTAGGGGTGTCACATTTAAATTTAAAAAAAATTATTAAATCGGGAAATAAATTTTAATTCAAGAAATTTAAATTTAATTAAATTTTAAATTTTGTATCATTTAAATTTAACTAACTTTAAATTAAATTGTTTGAAATTCAAATTAGTTAAATTTTGAAAACTAGCAGATAAAAATAGTTTTTGACTTGATTGCTACTATTTAAAGTCAAATTTGAGTATGTTTCCTGTTTTCTAAAGTTAAAACTAGTCATTCTTCTATGAATTGTGCTGTTAAATATATTTTTATGAGTATCCCAGTATTCTGACGAACAAAGCTGACGGATCCTGATTAATCTGTAGAGAAATTTTGACTATTATGAATAAATATTAACTTAAAATACTAGGTTTTCCTCTCATTTAGTATTTACTACTGTTAAAGTCACGTATTTCTCTCGTAGCAATCATGTGTATCCATCCAAACAGTTTATTAAATTTAAAATTTAACTTGATAGAATTTAATTTAAAATTAAATTAACTTTTCATGAAGTTATATTTAAATTAAATAAACTGTAAATTGACACCCCTAGTTAAAACTCTTTGTTCACTTTTCATTGCATATAGGTTGAAGATGTTCAGATTTGTGAAAGTTAATTAATATCTTCAGAAGAAAAACTTTTCATTCATCTATGGACTCAAATAGAATCTACATCGTTTTTGAGAAACCTATGGGAAAATTCATGTACTATTCATAAATTTTTTTCTTTGATGGCTAGGCTAAAACTGTTATTTAATAGGTTGGCAATGCTGTCTTGATATAATGAAAAGAAACAAAGCTGTCAAAGTTATTTATTTCACTCATAGGCTTCTGGAGAAGTACGTGCGATTTTTCAGTCAATTGTTTGAGAACAGACTCGATTACTGACGGGGCAAAAGCTAAGTCGCCAATACTTCGCTCCATTGTTTTTATTTCTTAATGTCATTTTTAAAGAGGAAAGAAAGACTGTTGCACATGTATTTCCAGTTAGTTTATATAAAACAACACCTCGCACGGACGACTACGTCCCGTAGATAAGATACGAAATGTGAATCATGATTTTAACGAATGAAAGAGCGATCGTTTTTTTAATCAACTAAGACAACTTATAGAATGGTAATACGAAAGTACTGTTAATATTCCTGTATCAACTGAAATATAAAATAGTAAGAAATTGTTATTTTGTATCTCAGAGGTTACTCTGAGAATTTTCTATTTCATTTTTATTAAGTGCAATGATTTATTAAATATTAGCTACACAATTCAACGATTTATCGATCACTTACTCAACATATAGTTATACAAAGTAGAATAAGGCAGCAGTGAGCAGATTTCCAAAACAAGAAATTTCCTAGCTAAATATGCATATCTCGGAAACTACACGGATGAAAAATTAAGCTTTTAGAAAATATCAGAAACTTTCGTAATTATCGAAATTACTAGAAATTCCTCTGATTCTTGAGGGTAGGATCTTCAAATCTCGATACATATTTTTTCTGAAGCCTATGCGGTATGAATATAGTAATTATAGTATTTTCCGAAATTGACGGAAAATTTCTTTTTGAATATGAAGCTGACTTCTGAAATTCTCCGGATGTTTTGCTGGTTGATTTTTGAAATTATGGCCATTTCTGAGAATTTTCTTTTTCACGTAATGGCAATTTCTGAAGTTTCAAGGAAATTTCTGTTGGCACGGTTGTGTGTCTTTTATTATTTTGAGAGAAATTTGGTGCTTTCGGAAATCTGAACATACCTCAAATAAGGATACTGTACAATCATGTGTTCATCTCTGCACCTAATTGTTATTTCTCCAAGAAAAATTCACAAACTATTAGTAGACGTAGAAACGTTCGACTTTGTCGATAATCTAGTTCTTTATTTTCATCTTTTCGAATCAGTCAGTATTGGCTGCAAAAAATTCGAAATTTTATTACGTTTACGTTCAATATTCTAGTCAACATGAAGTCGATATAAAATAATGATTAGATAACTGATTTTACAGATGACACAACTGAATATCAGAATCTTTTGCGCATGATAATCTGTCAAGTACCGATTGTTTTTATTCAGTAAAAAGATTAGAATGAAAGACTATGCAAAACAACAATGATAGCGAAGTAATTCTATTATCATAATACGGTAAATTTCCATTTGAATATACTTTTGCAACAGAGATATATCAAAGATCAGATATGTTTTTGGTCAGAACAATTGGTTGTATCGATTGATGGAGAAAAGCATGAACGATGCTATCCTTTATTATTACGAAACAACATTTATGAAGTCTCTAGAGCAAGAATTTCTTAAGCTCGACTGCGCAGCGTTGTAACAATCAGCAACAACAGAATGCAAAAGAAACGACCGCGAAAAAGTAATATCAGTACCACATTTCTTTTGTTATTTCTTTCTTGAGAGCAAGCAAACGAAGGAAGAAAGAAAAAAAAGCGCAGCCTTCATATTAGTAACTCAAACACACATGCCTTGTTTATTCTGTATTCTCCTTTTATTTATTTTCTTAGATATTTTTATTATTTACAACGAATCTTTGATTTTTCTGCTATATAAGATTGGTAGTGTGTCTTATTGATGACGTCTTCACCTATGTCCAAAACGAATCAGTCCACAAACTCTTTATCATATTCATCCGATCATTGGGCGTTACAACCTTATTCTTTAACTAATTCTAACGTGATTGCACTCGCTTATTTTGAACAATCGGATTATGCCGTCTGCATTCATCCCGAAGACAAACGTGGCTATCGTTCAATTATACGATTGATCAAGAACGACCAAATGATATCTACTATCAATCGAGAATATACTTCATCAGAACGAATTGGTCTTGCGCTAGTCATGGCATTGGTTACAGAGGCGTACACTCGTATTTTGCCAATCGCTCAAAATGCCGTTTTGGGTAACAATGCTCACTCGTTTGATCCAAAAACTAGTACTATCCAGCTAGGTACCTCGGAAGAACCGATTTTTCTTCATGGCCATGTGTTTGGGCGAGGTAATCCAAAAGAACACTATATTGAAAACATTCCATTGGATGGTCCTATTCCAGGAATGATTTTTGATCTAAGGGCTCAGTCTCCACATGAACCAGGCAATGATAAAAGCGTGAGTTGGACACCAGACGAAATAAACAAAGTAGTTCATCGATTGAAAGCTGAAATTGATCAAATTCATAACACATATAAAGCTCATGGTTTGACAGTCATTACTCAAAATCGTTTCGTAGATATCTACATGGTAAGACATGGTGAAACGGATTGGAATACTGCAAACAAAATTCAAGGACACACAGATACTCAATTAAATACAAAGGGAAAATTACAAGCGCAACAACTTCAAGAGAAATTCGCCGGCATCGATTTTACCAAAGTAGTGTCGTCCGATCTAATACGAGCTCGTTTAACCGCAGAACTATTTCTTGGTCCTGACAAATCAACCATGATCGAAACGTCGCCTCTACTACGAGAGAGATATTTTGGAATATGGGAAGGACGTTCGTTTGTTGAATTCAAATCTCACGTCGACCAAACTGTTAATCTTGATAATATGACACAAGAAGAATATGTCTCTTTCAAATGGCACGATACTATTGAAAGCTATTTTGATGTATATGAACGAATCAAAACTGTAATCCGTTCCATTTTGATTTCTTCATCGGCGAGTGAGGGTCCTGTTTTACTTTTAAGTCATGGTTGTGTCATGCGAGCCATTCTATATAGTTTAAAATTTCAGTCTGGATATCGTTGGGAAGTAGATAATGGTGCTTCTCTAAAACTGAGAGTACATGCAGATGGACAAATCCTCCTCGCGGCTTGTGAAGGTGTCAAGATGCACAAGTCAAACGAGATATTCTTCTCATTTTGAGCTGCTACATCCAAACAATGCAATAATAAGAACACAGACAGTGCGATAAAAAGAGCAGAAAGTGGCTGTTTTTAAAATTCATCAAGTTTTGATAATGGATAAAAAAAAAATTTATTCAAATAATGATTTGCAGATGAAGTCATATTAAAAATATTTTACAAATTTATTAATATATTTTTTTTCAATGCTGTTTTATTTTACTTGTAGGAGTTATAAAATAATTAATGCTACTCGTCTTACTCATGTCATGAATATGATTCAGATCATTAGAAGTAAGTGGTTGCAGCTTTATATCCGAAGACAGATGAGAAATGACTTTTAGTCTCATCCTCAAATCCCTATAATTAGACACACACCAACTTCAGATCTATTCTAATTGAACTTCTAGATTTGCTGCATCTCTACTCATAACCGCGATATCTGTCCAATACCTTTATGATTTATAAGAATGCAAGAATAAAATTCAAGCGAATTGTTTATTTTCAGCAAGCATCGAGTAAACAAAACTATCTAAAGCATTTTCAGGCAGAAAGATTATCGATATTTATGTAGAATATTTTGTTGTATCATTCGTTCATAATCTTGCTCGCGTAATCCGAGTAAAATATTGATTGAGCCATCTTTCTTATGCGTATCCATCATCGGAAAATATCTTGGATAGAGTTGCTGAGTTGGCCCGCTGTAGACAGGAAATCCTGAATTACCAAAATTAGGATCTAACAAATTTTCTTTTCGCCATGATCCACAATACACATCTCGGTTAATTATATCGGCATCTACTCGACTTTTTTGTATATCTCCATCGCCACTCATTAAATAAGCATTATAATCTCGTATGGAATGCTCAGTCTGTTTGGAATGCATTTCATGTATTAATTGTGCTAATGATGAAAGAGTTGGCTCTCTTTCTGACGGTATTTCGGCATAGAGCCAAAATGGAAATGAGCCAAAATAGTTAAGAACAGCTGATGAACAAGAAGAAACGAAGCGCGGTCGACCGTTCAATGATTGCAGGACTTTGATATTGTCTTTCAATGAAGTTTGAGTGGCTGCTGCGATTACTAAAATCAAATGAGCGAAAAGTGCATCGTAGGTACTGATGTAATCAATTGATTCTGATAGCCCTTTTGATGCTTCGTTTTTAAGATTTTTCAGCTCGTTGGCAGAGAAAAAATAAACTTTGCAGATAACGCGTTGTTGTTGTTGAACTTCAAGGAATGCTGAACTAGAAGATAGATTGAAGTCTCGATTGAAAACACAGTTCTTTGGCCGAGTCAACAAATTGATCCTTTGTCGTTGTTGTTCTGTAGGATACAAGACGAACGTTTTGTCGAACATTGGCAGCGCTTTCGGAGGCTTATTAGAAGCCCACGTATTTATGAAACGCGACATGCTTTGTGCATCCATTAAACAATGAAAAGCTGATATATTTAGAATAACACTATTACATTTCAGACGTGTTACTTGTATCGATGTGCAAGGTCCTGTCCAATCGTTGCTTACTTTTACTGCTAAATCACTTGTATTAATATGTTCATAATCGAATTCTTCGTCCTGTGGCATTCTTGGTATAAAATAGTCTAAAGTATGATTTGGACATGTTGCTTCAGTAAAAATAACACCTTCATTTGTCAAGTGAATAGTAGCATTTCCTTTTGCATCTTCTGTGATACGACCAGCTAATATAGGAAAATAATTTAGAGCATCCGATAGAGTAGTTTTTAAGTGTTCTGTTGGCAAAAAATCTGCTTTTGACAAATTTTCAGAATTCGAATAGACCCAAATCATACTGATTGGATATTGCTTTGTATTTGATTCAACGGCCATACATGTTATGCAGTCATCAGTTTTCGTTGGATTTGAACATTTGATAGTGATCGTATTCTGTTTGATGATATCAGCCATAGTTAACAGTTATATCTGAAAAAAAATAGAATCAACGTCATTATATAATAACCCTGTACTAGTGTGTCGCAATTCTATGTTGTCCTTACGAAAGAACAGAAAAAGAGCTTCTATCAGATTTATGTGAGAGGAAAGGGTAAATGACAATTGTGATTTGATAGTATGAGTAAGAGAAAAGCAACTAAGTATTGATGATAACGTTTTTTTTTTCAAGTCTCTTCTATTTATTATTACACAAAGATGGGCTTACAAAGAAGAAATGATAAGGGCGTAAGGTTTTCTGTGTTAGCATACAGTATACTTACGATTTAACCATAAATACAGTAGCTATATTCGAAACGAATACAAAATATGAAGAATGAAGAATCGTGAAAGAAAATGTAAAAAAGATGAGACTGAGAAATACTGACCAATGAGAGTAGACAAAGAACACATCGGCAACAATACCACAAATCATTTTAAAGATGAGGGCGACACCTGCTAGACATCCATCATTGATTCTTTCAATATGCAATGAAGAGGCTAATTGTTAAGGCACTCCTTTGCCTTCATGTATCGTTGTTGAGCATTAACGGCAATATCCATTTCAGTTGCTGAAAATTACAAGTTTAAACAGATTCGTACACTTGTTAGTACAAATTGCGAATAGTATATTTAAAGATATTTCTCGAAAGGATGCAGTTTCATAATAGTAAGTCATCGTAAATAATCGTTCTTGTGAGAACATGATTCAAATAGTGATAATTCCAATCTACAGTGGTGTGCAAAAATAATTGCCGTTATTGTTTGATAAAGTTACTCTACTGAACATGCGAAGATTATACATACACAAGAGTACACAAATATAATAATCGGTAGTTAGCTTTTTTTTCCTTCAGCCAAAAAAAGCACTAAACACTGTAGCTTCATTGCTACACTCAAATAGCTTAAGATCGCTTTGCCTATGCACATGGATTATGTGCTAGCCTAAAATGTGTGTTTGGAGAAACGTGGAAGAAGCTATGCGTCTCCTTTTGGATCAAGATCCAGTAGCCAAAGTTTCAGCTCGATACGATGTGTTCTCAATTTTTAAAGCGGGGAAGAAATGCAGCACAATCTTCTCAAATGTTGACTTCTATTTGACGCTGAAGATGAATTTTCAGAATTTGTTCACGTGGGGCAAAATTTTATCTATTAGTCGATGTCTGCCTGCTATCGAAATTTTAAGTCGGTCAGACAAGTCATTGTCGAGATAGTTAGAAAATTTGGTCCGATCGCCATTTTTTCTGGCAATTCTACACACCGTAATCCTCCGTTTGTTATTACAATGCCGTGTCGTTGTACCTCATTTGTATTTCGTTAGGTAGAGTTTCTTTGAGAAGACGATTTTCGTAGCGCTACGATCGCCCTAGTCGTGGTAGTGTAATATGACTGTTTGATATTCTAGAAAAGTGGTAGATACTCGAATCATGATGTCTCTCGCTCTACTGAACGACACTTTTTGAGGAGTGTCGCTCTGATTAAAATCTATAGCACATCCTTAATCACTGATAAAAGTTTCAGAAGAATCCGTTCATGCGCTTCACATATATGACTCGAGAAAATGCGTAGGTGCAACGGTAATTTTTTTGCACTTCACTGTATTACATGATGCATCAAAGAATATCAGCGGTTGTTGAAGTAGAAAAAACCTACAACTTTCACCGCTGTCCTCAATCAATAAGCTAGAGAGCGAAATTTTTCAGTGATTTGAAATTAGAACAGGTAAGCTAGTTGGGTATTTTCATTGTTAAGGAAATTGTTCAATTTTGATATACGTATGTTCATACATATCATAATATTGTTAGAATGGGTATCGAAATTTCCACGTCGTACTATCCATAGAATTCATTGTGATGTTTTACACTTAGGATAGCCCCTTCGATGTATAAATGAAAAAAAAAGCCGTGATTGACTGGGTATGATGGGAGTATCGAAGAGTTTCGTACATCAGAATTAATCATCATGCATAATTTCACTAGAAAAAAAAGAGCGCTTTTGATTAAACGATAATTTTCTAGTATCAATGGCTGATATTGAAGACATGGCAGAAAACAAAACAAAAATAAATGATGATGTCGACAAAGTAGCTGATGAACAACCACAACAGGCAACTATTGAATCAGCGATTACTGAAGAAACAATTGGCAAAGAACGTCAAAATGATACTATTACTAATATTCATACATTTGTCTTCGATATTTTAGCATTTTTTTCTAATGTTCAACCAAGTCTCATTGTTGAATATTGTCAAGAAACAAAAAATGTATGCAATCGATCTATGTTTCTTTTCTTGAGGGTAGAATTTCGATCGATTATTTATTTCAGTGGAATCAAATTCAACGTTTTCTGAATGATGAAAATGTTCATGTTTTACCTGTATTCTTTTGCGACTTTCAAGAAAGAACCCGTTTTAGTAAAAGATCAAGCATCAGTAACTATCTTTTAAAACAAAAAAACATTTTCTATGCCCAATAAAAACGATACTAATTCGTGTAGTTCTGCCACAATTGAACCAATCAGTTAAAAGTGATGAATCTTGTATTGGAGTATGTATTATTTGCATCTATCGGTTTACTTTTTTCATACAACAATCTTAGATCGGAATCGATAAATCATTTGAAGATGGGTGTGTGATTTTTATAAAACCAAATAAGATGCCACTGACTGAAAAAAATTTCAAGAATGTACGTTTGAAAACTAAAGAAAAATTTAATATTTCATTATGCACTCTAGGAATTAGTTCTTTTTTCTATGAATTTCGATCAACAAAATCTCGATCTAATGATAAATCTCGAAACAATCCTATTTAGTTATTTACCGTCAATAGAAAAAGCAGACGAATGGGATAAATTAAATCTATTCGATGAAAAAACTGCTCAAGTAAAATCGAACTTAATCTATCAAACCAAACGAACTGCTGATTTTTTTCTCACCATTCATCAATCATTCGTCGATTGTATTCAACTACAAAAAGTGCCTATGCGTTTAAGACACGATACACAAGAGATTATTAATCCAAATACATTGCTACGCTTTATTCAAGATACAGAACTAGTTCAACAAGCCGAAGAAACGATTATTGAATGGATGAAAGAGATTAACAGTGTATAGTTTGTATTGTTCAAATTTTGCTTTTCGAAAATTTCATGGATCTTTAGTTCTATCGAAAGCGAACATTAGTTCGACAGCTATCATCTGATTCCGGCCCCTTAGACGAAATCAAATATTGGAGAGAACAAGTTGTACAATTAAATCACATCATGAATCAACTTCGTCTGCCTTCGAATCGAGCTGTTATCTATCTACTTAATATTGCTGCAAGTGCACGTTCGCTGGTTTGCTGGAGAAATAATTATATCAAATGTTTATTAATACAAAAATTTTATTTTAAGGAGTGGAGAGAAATCGATAAGAAGTTAACACAAAGTATTAATGAAGCGCGTGATCATTATAAATTTTTAATGATTGTGGCTAAACATATTGGGCCACTCTATCGCAATGATCCGGTAAATTTATTTCGTTTTCAGGCGCCCTCAAAATAATTTTTCAAAATTTCCGATGCATTTGTTCGTTATAGAATTATTGACAAAACTCGTCATGCTTCTGTAAGGGAGAAAAAAAACTTGAGCGAGTGATTGGATGCATTTCATGAAAAACGCTTCTATGTCGTACCGACGCTGTCTGTTTTCAATTTTTCTACCGTATCTCAAGACGTTCCAACCATAATTCGCTTTACTCCATACGCGTGGGAATTCAAAGAAGTTGGATATTCTATTTATTTTAGCGTGAAATTCAAGAAACTCTCAACAGTCTTCTCAATACTATTGTTCTCATTAACTCGTGTTCGGAATTCTATTCTAAACCAGAGAAAATTGCTAGTCTACTTGTGTCTGTAAGTTTTCATATGAATCTATATTTCCATTGATTCTATTTCAACAGATAAGTAATCAAATGGTTATTTGTTGTAAAGATTATTTAACCAATGAACACACAATCGATATTCGAACACTTGACCGAGACGAGTTGTTGAAACGTATTGATTATATTCAAAGTTTACATCAAACATATCGAGACTTATTTTTAAAAACAAAACAAAAAATTGAAAATCACTATTTAAATAAAACCAATGATTACCTTTCAGAAAGCCATTTGCTTGGTCAATTTAGTTTTCTTAGTCAACGTTTGTCGAGAGTAATAATCTTTTGATTGCCAATATAAAAATGTATGTCTGACGCTTCTTTTATTAGCTTCGTGAAATAATCGAATCATTTGAAATCTATTCTCTTCTCTCAAAATCACGAATGGATGGTTTTGAACAAATAACTTCGGTGTATAATAAAATTCGAGCAGAATTTTTAACATTTAAATTTAATCTATTCGATCCGAATGATACACAATTTGATTTATTTTACAGCCAATTAAATCATACTCTTTGTGATATTGATGTATACAAATGAATATTTCTTTCTTTTGAATCATGTTTTTTTGCTTCTATCTTCTAGCAAAAACTCTATCAAATATTAGATAAAGATCTTCATCGTATACTTCACTCGCCTTCACATCATTCCTTTAATGCGTTAAAATTACTCGCACGTTACGAAAATTTACATATAAAATTTTTTGATTCGACCGAGTTTTTAATTGACATTATTCAATGGTACGAAAAAGAAGAACTTGAAGTAATAGAATAATGCAATTTAAATTCTATAGAACTCCATACATTTAGAAAGTTAAAATAATTTATAATCAATGTCGAACGACGCCACCAATCGAACGAGATCATCCTCCTATAATCGGTAATCAATATACGAAAAGAATTGCATATGAATTTTATTTTTAGGTCGACTCCTATGGGCAAGACGAATGTATCAACGCATTCGAATGGCCTATGTTGAATTCATTAAACGAGTTGAATTGAAAGATAATTTAATTATGAAAAAAATTACAGAAAATTTTCTTATGATTGCAAATGAATTTTCTATTTACGAACTTCTCTATCATCGACATTGGTTTGCTGACACAATTTCTCGTTCGACTGCCAGATTCATTGCTTTCATTTAGGTACAATACGTTATCTGATGTTGTCAATCTCATGTGTAATCCACTTCTTGTTCGACAAAATCTCATTCGACAGTTATATATTAATTATGATCCATTTATTGATGTTGTATTACGCGAATGTGAATTACTAGCACGATATTCAATTGCAATGCCAGATTTAGGATATAAATTGTTATTAGATAGAACGAGAATTCGATTTTATTACGAAAGATTAAAGGTATGTAAATAACGAAGAGCAAACTTTAAATGAATTTAACGTTTAGAAATTACTCAAAGATTTTTCCATCTTAATGGCTAAGGCACATCCGACAAGTTATGAATTGGTAGAAAAAGTGATGACACAAGTAAGAGAACTGAACAGTGAGAGTAACTTTTTCGGCAAGTTTTGTTCACTATAGAACAAACTCAAGGGTGACGAACAAGTAGAAGTTAAAATTCTGAATACGAATTATTCCCCATGAACAGCAGCGATATTTTATTTTCTCAATTTTAGTGTGTTGTAATAAGAAAAAGTGTTCTGTTGGACCGACTTTCTGGTAATCAAAATCGAGAAAGTAGAATTCGGATGAGTGAAATCAATCGAAATCGTTCATTGGAAAATACTTACCTACACAGGATTTATCGTATATTCAAAAGAGTAATTTTGTTCTTTAGGTGGATAGTACCCTTTCAATTGGTTTAAATAATCTGAATTGGCTATCAAAAAATTTAGATGAATTATTTCTGCCAGCTGAGGAAAAAATTTCTTTAATGTCGGATTTTCTCAGTCAAATATCATCATTAATTATTCATCGAATAGAAGAGCCGATTAATGAAGTATCACGTTTTGAAATCCTTGAATTTCCTGATGATTCAATTGATTTTAAACAATTTGTTCATGATATTCAGCAAGAAATTATATCGAAAGCGGAAAAACTCAATTCACTTTCAATGCAAATCGAATCAGCTGTTTTACATGTCATTCGAATGTTTTTTGATAAAGCTGGCTATAGATCAAAACCATTTGAACAGAAACTCGGAGATATTGGTGAACGAAGAAAAATATTAGTTAACATTTTTGAACTCTTTTTTTCTCGTCTGTACAGATCTGATGCAACTTTCAACAATGCAACGATTAACAATACAAATGTTTGTTCAAGATACAACAAAATCCGTGCGAAAAACAAGAAATCCAACTCAATTTATTCTTCCACCATCGAACGAATGGGAACGTTTTAATGAACTTTGTAATCGTTTCAAAAGATAAAATTAATATCTTTTGAACGTTTTTGTTTTTTGTTCGTTTAGGTAATGAATTTCTTAGTTCATTTGAAGCTCGTTTAATCGAAGCATTAACATTATGTGCTAAAAATACATTTGAAATGATTAAAATTCGAGCTAATCCAACGTTGTGGAATTAATTCTATGTTCCTATAGAGTTTTATAAGAATTTTTCTATTTAGAATTCAAATGAAACCTCGATTAAAAAAACTTCGACTGTATTCTCTTGATACCGTCGACGCAAATATCGACCGAAAAGACAATAGAAAACATCCATTAATATCAACACATATTGAATTACATTCTTCTATGATTATATTAAATCCAAGTATTGATGAAATTCAACAACTCATGCATCATTTAGTGAATTATGTTTTAAATATTTTTCATGGCGTACGGAAATGGGGTGAAGTACGACATGTTGATAGTAAACTTATACACAATTATCCAATGCATGATTTTTCGGATTTATTACCAACAAATGGCACTTTAGAAATAGACAAAATTCCTGATGAGAACGAAGAAAATTCCAGATATATTCAACAAGGTGAAAATAACTGAGATTAGAGATACGGAAAATCAGGCTCGGTTCCGGGACTGCAAAAAAACGTAAACCCGCACATCTCCAGTACATATAATCGTAATATTTACTTGGTTATATTGAAGAAATTTGATATGTTTCTTTTGTGTACTCAAAAGAATTGAGTACACTCTAGATTTGGTCAGTGTGTCCGGCCGGCCGTTAACACGATAACCTTTGAAAGCCTCATCTAATTGTCATGAAATTTTGTACACAGAATGATCTCATCAATATCTTAGTCGAGTTCGAAGATGAGAAGGATCCGTCAAGAAATGGCTGAGTTATCGAAAAAATTGTCAGTATTGATCAAGACCATCCCTGAGGGGGGAGGTACAGGGATTTTTTCAAAAAAAAATTTTTTTCTTAGAATTATTCACAACATATATAAATCGACTCAGCTTTTGCAGTACACATAGCAATCGGATGCGAATCCGATGTTTCCTCATTTATTTTCTATTCTCACTAGAATGTAAGTTTCTAGCTCTATGTTCAATCAGTGATTATACTTCAGCTAAATTCATGACTCAATGCAAGCTTTGGGTCAATTTTATTACTCAATATACTTTATTTCTAGCCAAAACGTATTATAATACGATAGCAAATAATAAAGAATTAACTAAATTATATCAAAATATTGGAACATTTTTTGTTGAAAATAGGATTCGGTAAGATTACTATTTTATCTTGATCAATATATTTTTATTTTGATATAAAATAGATTCGAAAAAGAATTAGAAGAATATTATGAATTTCGTGACTTATGGGAAATGAATAAGATAAATCAAGCGAAAAAATTCATTTTATCAAATCCTGCATATGCTTCTGTTCGTTCGATATTTGCTGATTTCGATGACACACGAGATTCGATCAAACGAATAAGCGAATCAAAAGATGTTGATCCATTGCGATATTTAACAACGAAATTGAAATCAAATTTGCTTGATGAAATTCGACAACTTGAATTAATATTTGCAAAATATATTCGAATACACTACCGAATGAAATTTTTGAGCATTAATGATTTTTTCAAGAAAACAGAGCCACGGTTAAATCGGCAATTAAGAGATCTCGACGATGTACGATTTGTTATTAATGCACTTGATACACTGAAAGAAAATTTCGTATCCGTTGACCATACAATTGAACCATTGGAGGTAAAATACTCGAAAATTTTTCGAAATAAATTCACTGAGAACTGCAAAAAAAGGCTAAACTTCTATCACGGGTATAATTTCTTTCTGTCTTCTCATTATTTATTTATTTTAATAAAGGAAGTTTACAATTTATTCAAACGTTATTCGATTGATATTCCACAAGAAGAACAAATGGCAGTTGAAATGCTTCGCAGTACTCATGAACGACTTCTAAAACGTGCTAAACATGTTACACATGACCTGGCCAATGCTCAGCAATCATTTCTCGACCGTTTTCTAATTGATAAAAAACAATTTCAAGATGATGTTGCAGATTTCGTAGGAGATTACGATCATAATGGCCCTATGATTGAAGGTTTACCAGCTCAAGAAGCAAGTGATCGTTTAACTAATTTCGAATCACGTTTTAATGATTTGTGGAAACGCTATGAAACGTTTGTAGCTGGTGAAGAATTATTTGGTTTAGATAAAACTGAATATATTCATTTACAAACAATTAAAAAACAACTCAATTATCTTAAACGTCTATATGGTCTTTATAATGATGTTATAAAAACTATGGAAATTTATTATGAAACAAATTGGAAAGATTTTCATATTGAGCAAGTTACAAATGAAATGCAAGAATTTCAAAGTATGCGGAGCAGTAGTGCGATTGTCAATCTAAATTTTGAACTTTTTTGTTTAGGTAAAATGAAAAAACTGCCGAAAGGTTTAAAAAATTGGCCAGCTTATAGTGAATTAAAGAAGAAATTAGATAATTTTAACGAATGTTTACCATTGCTTGAACTATTAATTAATCCAGCGATGCAGGTCCGTAGATCACTTCCTTCATTTAAAAGAAAGGTAAGACGTTCTGTTTCTTCGTAGTCTCGTCATTGGGAACGAATAGAAAAACTAGCTAAAATTGAAATTCCACATAATGATTCAACTATATTCTCATTAAAACATGTTATGAATGTTCCATTGATAAAATATCGTGAAGACGTTGAAGATATATCAATAACAGCACAAAAAGAACGTGATATTGAATCAAAATTACTTTCGATAGAATCCGAATGGCGTCAAAGAGAATTTAAATTCGCGTCACTTAAAAATCGTGGCGAACTTCTATTACGTGGACAGGAAACGTCTGAAATACTTTCAGCTATTGATGATTCAAATCTGATTTTAGCTGCACTAGCATCTAATCGTTATAATACATTTTTTAAAACTCAACTACAAAAATATATTGCTGATCTAGCTATCAGTGCTGAAATATTAACAAAATGGATGCAGGTGCAAAATCTATGGATCTATCTAGGTGATTATAAAAAAAACTTTCTAATAGACAACAATCTTCGTGAAGATTGTACCATTGAGGTTTTCTCTTTTCAAGAGCGATTAGAAAACTGCAGCTGAACGAATATCGAGTGATTGTCTGCGATGCGTCGAGATTGCTCATATTCGAGCATTTATTATAAATTGATAAAGTTCTGTTGTTTTCTCTGCATAGAAGCGGTATTTGTCGGTGGAGATATTGGAAAACAAATGCCACAAGAAGCACGACGTTTTGCTAATGTCGATAAGACGTGGATTAAATTAATGTCAAAAGCAAAGGTAAATTTCAAAGTTTTAGCTAAAAATAGCATAAATTTATTTCGTATAGGAAAATCCAAATGTATTATCATGTTGTACAACCGATGAAACATTATTTCCATTGTTGAATAATATGCTTGAACAATTAGAGCTTTGTCAAAAAAGTCTAGCTGGCTATTTAGAAGCGAAACGTGGTGTTTTTCCTAGATTTTATTTCCTATCGGATCCAGTTATGCTTGAAATTCTCGGTCAAGCTTCAGATCCAACAAAAATTCAACCCTATCTCAGTTCATTTACTGAAGCTGTACGATGACTACTCCACAACATTATTTAATCTTGTTCTTTATTTTAGGTAAAATTTGTCGAATTTCATACGAAAGAAACTGACCGTATTTTATCAATGATAACGAGAGACGGTTTGTTTTTCTAAATTTCTCCGCAATAAATGAAACGTATCTTCTCGTTTTCTATGAACTAGATGAGAAAATTCCATTGTATAAAGATGTCATAGCAAAAGGTCAAGTCGAAGAATGGTTAAATGACTTTATACGAACACATCAAAAAACCGTTCATCAATATATTCGGCGTAGCATAGACAAAATGACTTACGACGATTTTGATTTATATAAATTTATTGAACAAGAAATAGCTCAGTTAGGTCTTTTAATTATTCAAATCGTTTGGACAAAAAGAAGCGAAAAAACATTACAAGAAGCAACCAATAATAAAAATCTAATGAATGAAACAAATAAATATTTCTTAGATATGCTCAATCAATTTATTGATAAGACAACTTGTATCAAAATATTTTCTTGTTTTGAAATAGATTTTATTTTCTTTGCCTCTCTAAAGATGATCTAACGAAATATCAACGATTAAAATATGAAACATTGATAACTATTCATCTTCATCAGCGTGACATTTTTCACGAACTCTATCAAACAGGAATACGATCGGACTTAGATTTCGATTGGGCTAAACAATGTAGATTTTATTTTCGAGAAGACGAAGATTTACTTGTCGTGAAAATTACGGATGTCACTTTCCCATATGACAATGAAGTATTAGGATGTCCAGACCGACTTGTTATTACACCACTTACTGATCGGTAAAATACTAATTAGAATATTCAAAAAAAACATTATAACCATTCTTCTAGATGTTACATTTCCATTGCACAAGCATTGGGTACGTTTACATTTTAGCCAATCAAATGTTGCACCAAATTGAATCGTTTTCTTTTAGCAATGTCATATGGAGCAAGTCCTGCGGGACCAGGTAATTATAAATAAATTTTTGTATTGATTTTATCATCGTGAGAATAGACTAGTCGTGCATCAGGCATTATGTCTGGCTTCGAGAACAATCGACTTTACACATTTTGATTAGATTGAAATTCGTTTTTTAATGTTGTTTTCTTTCTTAATAATTTCTTGTAGCTGGCACAGGCAAAACAGAAACGACAAAAGACATGGCTCGAACATTAGGAAAATATTGTATAGTACAAAATTGTTCTGATCAATTTGATTATCGTGGTCTTGGTAAAACATTCAAAGGTTTAGCCATAAGCGGCTGTTGGGGATGTTTTGATGAGTATTAAAATCATCTGTTTTTGTTTTGTTTTGGACATTTTTATCTATTGTAAATAAATTAGGTTCAATCGAATAAATCTCCCTGTTCTATCAGTCGCAGCCCAACAAATTCAATGTTTATTACAAGCAAAACGTGAACGACGTAAAGAATTTCATTTTACTGATGGCGATAAAATTACATCAAACGATACATTTGCAATCATTATAACTATGAATCCTGGTTATGCGGGTCGACAAGAATTACCAGAGAATTTAAAAATTAATTTTCGTAGTATTGGCAAGTGGAACAGCTTCGGCAATTTTCTTCTTCATATACTGTTTCTCGTTTCTATTGCAGCTATGATGGTGCCTGATAGACAAATAATCATGAGAGTAAAACTAGCTAGTGGCGGGTTTTTGGGCAATACAAATCTTGCACAAAAATTTTTTACACTTTATAAATGTTGCGAAGATCAATTGAGTAAACAAGTAAAATTGAATCTGAATTACCGAAGAATATTTCTTCCACATTGTCACTTCTAAATAAGGTTCATTATGATTATGGTTTGAGAAATATAACTGCTGTTTTGAGAACACTGGGCACAGTAAAACGTACTCGCTCGAAAGATCCCGAAGATACAATTGTAATGCGTGTTCTACGTGATATGAATTTATCGAAATTGGTAAAATACGATAAGAATTAAATCAATCTACTGATCTAGCTTTTAGATTGATGAAGATGAACCGTTATTCTTATCTTTATTAGAAGATCTTTTTCCTGATATTAAATTAGATAAAGAAAGATATGAAGATTTGCAGAAAGCTATTCAGAAAAAAGTTGATGAAGACGGTTTAATTAATTTTAATGATTGGAATTTGAAAATTATTCAATTATATGAAACGCAACGTGTTCGACATGGAATCATGGTACTTGGACCATCGGGAGCAGGAAAAACAAAATGTTGTCAAGTGCTAATGGGTACATATAAAATTAAGCAATGGTTACCACTATAAATGGTTTCTTTTTGTTTTGCTACTATTAGGAGCATTGACAACTTTAGGTACACACACGGTAAGAATATTCATATTTAAATGTAAAGAAATTGTTAGAATAATAAACTTCGATAATCTCAATTGTTGTATAAACTTTGATTTGAACAGAATTTAATGATAGTGCGAGTTTGAGAAAAGGATTACAAATGCTAACATGCCACTGCTTGTGGTGATAGAGTCATAGTTTCGCCGACGATCGAACCGTGTTATGTCTTATAATAGCGTGATTACCGAATGAATCCAAAATCGATTACGGCCTCTCAAATGTTTGGCATTCTTGATGTTGCAACCAATGATTGGACAGATGGAATATTTTCTACACTTTGGCGTCGTACTTTAAAAGCTTATGAAGTATCATCAAAGTCAGGAATTCGTAAGTTTATCTTTCTTTACTAACAAGAAAGTCATTTGCTTTTGCGATAATCTGTTTAGAAGAAGCTTGGTGGATTATTCTCGATGGTCCTGTTGATGCAATATGGATTGAAAATCTAAATTCAGTTTTAGATGATAACAAATTATTAACATTAGCGAACGGTGATCGTATACAAATGGCACCGAATGTGAAACTTATATTTGAAGTGCACAATATTGACAATGCATCGCCAGCAACTGTGTCACGTTGCGGAATGATTTTTATGTCATCGACTGTTCTTCCTTGGAGGCCAATATTTCAAGCATGGATGAATAAACAAATAAAAAATATTGGAATTTATATATTTGAAACAGTTGAAAAACATTTCGATGAACTATTTAAATTATTAATTACAAAATGTTCACCGAAAATGAAAGTCTACGAATGTAACTATATTAAACAGGTTGGTTTTTTATTTTTATTTCGGCAGATAAATGATATACTATTCATAGACGATTGATCTACTCGATGGATTATTGAGCAAAGAAATCGAATATACAAAAGTTTATTTAGAACGATTGACTGTATTTTCATTGATGTGGAGGTATAAAAAATCTTGTTGAAGGATAACTTATATTTTGCGGTAAATTGATGGTTCGATGTATCCTTTTTTTTAAGTATGGGAGCATTATTAGAGCTAAATGATCGAACTAAAATTGAACAATATTTTATTAATCGAAATGATACTGATACTCCGAACAATATTCTACAAGGTGACTCAATATTTGATTACCTAGTTAATGATGATGGCCAATGGGGTAAGTAAAAATCATATAAAATCTAAATATTGTTATTATCATCAATCAAAATAAGTAATGCACTAGCTTCAGCATGCACAAGAGAACGTCTTTATGTTTCATCCTATCAGCTAGTTACTCATAAAAACATGATTGGTACTCCGTCATGTTTAGAATGAGATGAAAATTCGAATGTTTCAAGATATCTTGAATTCGGTTTTTTTAGAACATTGGTCGACTCATGTTGAATCATGGCAATATCCTAAAGATGAAAAAATTGATTTTGCATCAATTCTTGTTCCTAATATTGACAATGTTCGTATTTCATATTTGATAAAAATTCTTTCTAAACAAGAGAAATCTGTATTATTAATTGGTGAGCCTGGTACAGCTAAAACTGTAATTATTACGAGTTATTTAAAACATTATGACAGTGAACAACATTTAACACGAATCATAAATTTTTCCTCAATAACAACAAGCAGCTTAATACAAAAGACAATAGAAAATTTCGTTGATAAACGTGTTGCAAATACATTTGGTCCATCGTTTGGACGTAAAATGACGATATTTATTGACGATATTAATATGCCCATGATAAATTCTTGGGGCGATCAAGAAGCCAATGAAATTCTTCGGCAACTTGTTGAACAAAAAGGTTTCTATTCATTAACGAAGCCGGGCGATTTTCTTAATATAATTGATTTACAATTTCTGGCTGCTATGTGTCATCCGGGTGGTGGCCGAAATGATATATCGGAACGATTAAAACGACATTTTTTCATTTTAAATTGTACATTACCATCGAACAATGCAGTCGACCATATATTTGGTTCAATAGGAAAATATTTTTGTTTAGAAAGAAATTTTTCTAATGATATTATTGAAATAGTTCAAAAATCGATTTCAGCAACACGAATTCTATGGCAAACAGCAAAAGGAAAATTTCTACCAACACCAGCTAAATTTCACTACGTATTCAATTTAAGAGATCTATCACGTATATGGGAAGGTATATTACAAATTGATTATGAGCAATGTCAAAATGGCGTTGAACAATATTTACAATTATGGAAACATGAATGTACAAGAGTATTAGCTGATCGATTGATTGTAAGCATGGAAAAAGAATGGTTTAGAAAAGAACAGCATCGAATTGCTAAACAAACGTTTGGTGATGTTTATAATATTTCAATAGAAGAAGATTCCGAAATTTATTTTGCTAAGTAATTGAATTTTGCGTTTGTTCTTGATGTGGGCGTCTTCTAATTAAAGATGTCCTAGATTTCGTGAGTTGCCACAACAGCATATCCATGCCGAATTTACTTTCAAAAGCTTTTCATGAGCGTTTTTAGAGACATTCTACTTTTTACGGATTCTATATTTGATTTCATGTTTTCGATTTTTTGTTTGATAGTTTTCTTCGCGAAGAACTTGACGTCACGGATGACATGGGTGATGATATTGATCTTGCTGATTTATTGCCAAAAATTTATGAACCTATATCCTCATGGAATGTATTAGAAACAAAACTGATGTCTAGTATGACAAAAATGAACGAAGAAATTCGTGGAAGTAATATGGATTTAGTATTTTTCAAAGATGCCATGATTCATCTATTACGCGTACGGATTCTTCGTCAATTTTTTAGATAAATTATGTTCTGAAATTTATTTCTAGATTTCACGTGTCATTAATATGCCCAAAGGACATTTATTATTGGTCAGTTTCACTTTAATTTGTAATCAGGTAAAAACATCTATTCGAATTTTTTCTAGGTTGGCGTTGGTGGCAGTGGAAAACAATCTTTAACTAAATTAGCAGCTTATATCGCAGGTTAATAAATATATACATATTTTTATTTTAGACTCAAAAATGAATTTCACATTAGGTTATAAATATTTTCAAATAAGTGTCTCAAGGTAATAGAATAAACTTATTGTGTACTAACGAATTGATAGTAAAATCTATTAAAGAACGTATACGTTAAATAATTTTTTGGATGACTTACGTAATATTTATCGACGTGCAGCTCGTCTTGGTCAAGGCATTGTATTTGTGTTTACTGATAATGATATAAAAGATGATCAATTTCTTGAATATTTAAATAATGTTCTTAGTTCTGGAGAAGTAATTATTCTTTCTATTAAAAAAAAACGATTATGATTTCCTATTTTCCCCCTAGGTTTCTGGTTTAATAACACGTGAAGAAATGGATGAAACTCTATCGGAATTATCAGTGAAAATGAAAAAAGAATATCCAAAACGAGCATTAACAAATGAAAATTTACAAAATTATTACTATGAGCGGCTACGTAAAAATCTTCACGTTGTTTTATGTTTTTCACCAGATAACCGAAAATTTCGTGAACATGCATTGAAATTTCCCGCATTAGTTTCTGGTTGTACTATCGATTGGTGTGTATGGAAAAAGAGCGAGCTAAAATATATTCATTGGTGAACCGCTCCTTTCGTTAAATTAGGTTTTACCGTTGGCCACTCGATGCTCTTGTAGCTGTGTCAAATGTTTATTTAAATCGTTTTGATATTCTCGTTACGTCGAATACAATTAAAAGGAATGTTATAGAATTAATGGCTGATATTCATGATGATGTTAGTCGAATATGTGACAATTACTATGAAAAATTTCGCCGACGAACATACGTGACACCAAAATCATTTCTATCGTAAGAAGATAAAAGAGTAGATAGGATCTAATTCATCTTGTTTTTTCTTACAACTTGCAGATTTATTAATGCATTCAAATTGCATTATAAAAAACAACGTGAATATTTCGAAAAAGAAAAACAGAAAATGAAAACGGGCGTTCAAAAATTGTTTGAAGCAGCTGAACAAGTTCAAGAAATTACACAAGAGTTAATTTCGAAGGAAAAGTCAATGGCAATTGCTAACACGGAAGCAGCAAAAGTAAATTCTTATGTTTTGTTTTGCAATGAGTATCGCTCTCAAAATGTGCATCAGTACTTTATCTCTTACATGAAAATTGAAATCAGTAGAACAACAGTAGTTCTATCCGTCAATATCAGTCTAAAAGATATTCTACGAGCGCTCACGTGATTGGCAGTGCCAGTGAATGTTTTCGTTGCCATCACAACTTCAAGTTTCTACTACTCATTTATGCTTTTGTTTTCTAAAGCAAGTAGCCGAAATGGAAGTATTACGTAGTGCAGCTGAAATCAAAACAACAGAAGTTCAAGAATCGAAAGCGACAGCTGAAATACTTGTTAAACAAGTCAACGAAGAAAAAGCAATGGCCGAAGAAGAATTATCAGCCGCTGAAGTTATTTTAAAAGAAGCTGAAGAAGCTGTTAAAGTATGAAAAAAAAGAAAGTGTTTGGTTTTTTATTTCAATGAAAAAGGAATATTTAAAATATTTAAAGAAAGAGGAGTTCATGTTTAATTGCATTTAGCACTTGTAACCTTCTTAGTTGAATTAAATCGTACGTAGATAACAACTTGGCATGATTTTGTTTTCGCAATAGGACTATTGACGGTTTTACCGGTAAAATCGATTCTATAATTCATACCAGCGACAACTTGAGTTTGAACACCTGTAACTTCAATGTTATTAAGAACAATATTTTGTGTCATCGCTAAATGTTCAGCAGCATAGACAGCCAAACCTTTCACCGTTGGATCTTCGATTAGCTCCGGCTTATCAGCATAGCCACCAGCCATTAAACCGTAGCTGGCAGCAATTAACATCGTAGCAAGAACAATACTGAGGAGTTTAAACATTTTTGATTTTCAATAAAAATAAACTTTGCGTACTGACAAAAAGAAGATATTTGTATCTTTACTGGTTCGATGTTTTATATAGAAACGATGATATGCAGATATAACGCAGTAGGAAAGATAAGAACACTAGTCTTGTGACTTTTCAGTCAACAATTGTTAAGAAAGTTAAGAAAAAACAAAAATGATATGCGGAGTAATATTCAAATTTTATCGCTTTTATAACAGTTTTAGAGATTATTCTTCTCAATGAGACCAGCCACTGTAAACAAATGAAGAACTAATTGTTCTTTCAGTTTTGTTTTGTATACAAATGTTGAAGTAGAGTTGTGATGGGAAAAGTCTAATGTCTCCTATTCTGACATCCCTAATCTACGGTGAACTTCGAACATTTCTATCTTGAAAAGAGATTTTAAACACATGGTGAAAGTTTTCTTCATTCAAATAGCAAATCAAAGGAAATACAATAAGTAATCTTCGTAAATTGGCAAAGCCACCCGAAGCCATAATGATTGTACTTGATATGGCATTAATTTTAATGAAACGACGTATTGATCCGATACGAATAGACTATAATCTTGACGAACCTTTCTACGCATCGTCGAAAACTGAAATTTTACGACTTCTTAATTTTTCCGGATTATTATCAACATTGTTGACAATACGCGAACTCAATGATGAAATCATTGAATTACTTGCGCCATATTCCGAAATTAAAGATCTATCGGAAAAAGCTCGAAAAGCGTATCAAGATTTGGCAACACTAAAAACGTGGACAGGTGAAATCATCTATTTCTGATAGAAAATGCTTGTTTTTAAACCAATTTTTGTTTTAGATAAAATTCAATCGTATCATGCAATTAATAAAGAAGTTATTCCAATAAAAGTATAAGTCATAATGAAATAATTTTCTATTCATCAATATTCACCTAGGACAAAGTGCAAAAAGCAGAAAATTCACTTCGAAAAGCTTCAAGAAAATTAGCGAGAGCTGAACGAGAACTTGAAAGAACTGAAGTCGGTTTAGCTAAATGCCAGAATGATTTTGATGTAGCTATGCAAACAAAACAAGTATTTTCCTATATCAATGAATGAAGAGTACTAGTGCGGTTCGAACTTGTTTTTAGGCATATCAAGCAGATTATGACGCTCTACTTAAAAGGCGTAATGATGCAAATACATTAATATCAGGATTAACAGGTGAAAAAATTCGATGGAATGAACAAAATAAAGCATTCGAACAGAGTATTGAAAAGTAAGTTCTATTCAAAATTTTTCGCGTTGTAGTTTAAATCTATTTTTGATATATTAGATTAATCGGAAATAGTATTCTCGTAACAGCTTTTCTATCATATTGTGGCCCATATAATCAAGATTTTCGGCAACGTATGTTAAACGAATGGCAAAAACAAATACAACAAAGAACAATTCCTTTTTCGGATAACTTTGATATTATTGAAAAATTGAATGATGAAGCAACAGTAAGAGATTTTCTTCTAATATTAAATAAGACTACGTGAGTAAAGTCGATTAGGAGAATATTCAATAAATGTAAAATCTTGAAAAAGTCAGAAGACAAAAAAGCGAATTTTCTACGTTCTGTCTTCATCTTCTAGATCGGCGAATGGAATCTACAAGGTTTACCGAATGATGATCTATCAATTCAAAATGGTATTATAGCAACATCGAACTATCGCTACCCGCTCCTAATCGATCCGTAATATATACATATATTTTTTTATATCAACCATTTTCTAATTCAAAATCTAAATTGAGAATCCGTGATAAAGCAAAATATTCTATTAAAACTAAATTTACATGCCCGTTGATGTTGAAAGTATTCTTTTAAGAAATGTTTCTATATTTGATAGACAATTACAAGGAAGATCATGGATAAAAAATATGGAACGCGATAATGATATATTAATAACAACGCTTAATTCGAAAATATTTCGACAACAGCTTGAAGATTCGATTTCACTCGGACGTCCATTATTGATTGAAGATGTCGATGAAGAATTAGATCCAATGCTAGATAATATTTTAGAAAAAAATTATTTTAAAATTGGTCTCACTTATCGAGTACGTAAATTTTCCTTGGACATTTCGTTTTTCTATAAAAAAAAAATACATCATTAGGTAAAAGTTGGTGATCGCGAAGTGGTTTGTTTTTATTCGTGAAGAATAGAATATAAATAAAATCCATAGAAATATTTCAGGATGTTAATCATACATTTCGTTTATATATCACAACAAAATTAGCGAATCCAAATTATTCGCCAGAAGTATGTGCACGACTCTCAGTTATTGATTTCACTGTAACACAACGTGGATTGGAAGATCAATTACTTAGTCTTGTGATTGCGAATGAGCGTGTGGTAAGTTTTGTTGTTTAGAAGAGAAAATGAACTTTTTTGATTTAAATCTATATTAGGAACTTGAACGTGAACGAGTGACATTAGCACGTGAAACAACAAAAAATAAACGAATGCTAAAAGAACTTGAAGAGAATTTATTAATTAAATTAACAAGTATTGAAGTAAAAAAATAATTCACCATTAGAAATAATCAAATAGACGAATTGAATTTTTTATATTTTAGGGCTCGGTACTTGATGACCCATCGCTTGTTGAAGTTCTGAATGCAAATAAAAGAATAGCTACAGAAGTTAAAGAAAAAGTTTCGATTGCTGAAGATACGAAATTAAAAATTAGTGCAGCCCGAGAAGAATATCGACCTGTTGCTGTTCGAGGATCGATCATTTATTTTCTTATGTCAGAAATCGCAGTACGTATTTTCATTTCTATTCAAATTCACGGTATGTCCTACCACGGAGGGGATCAGTAAATATCATTTAGGCTATTGGTATAAGGTTTTTGTGCACTCAAAAAAAAGTGAGTACACTCTAGATTCGGTCAATGTGTCCGGCCGGCCGTTAACACGATAACCTTTGAACGCCTCTCATTCAATTGTCATGAAATTTTGTAAACATAATGATATCATTAATATCTCAGTCGAGTTCGAAGATGAGAAGGATCCGTCAAGAAATGGCTGAGTTATCGAAAAAATTGTCAGTATTGACCAGACCATCCCTGAGGGGTGGGGGTACAGGGATTTTTTCTTAGAATTATTCACAACATATATAAATCGACTCAGTTTTTGCAGCACACATAACAATCGGATGCGAATCCGATGTTTCCTCATTTATTTGGGATTGAAATTAGAAATATATTGCATTTATCGTTTTCAAATTCTTTTGTTAAGCTTGTTAATCATATGTATCAAATATCATTACAACAATTTCTTGGCCTCTTTCATGATTCTATGATAAAGTATTTGATTCATTGATTAATTTTGCATGTAAAAAAATGCTTTTTCTTTTTCAAGATCGAATAAAATTGCTGCAACACAAAAACGTATTCAAAATATAAATGATTATCTAACATATCGAACATGGTTTTATACAACACGTGGTTTATACGAAGACGATCGACTTATGTTTACCTTACTCATGGCATTAAGAATTGATTTACGTCGAGGAAAAATACGTTACGATGAATTTCAAGTATTAGTTAAAGGTGGAGCTTCATTAGATTTAAATATGTGCCCACCAAAGCCATTCCGTTGGCTGAATGATTCGTCTTGGCTTAATCTACTTGAATTAAGTCGACTAAAAGAATTTCATGACGTTATTGACCGAGTATGGCAAGTTCGAAAATAAACCATCACAGCTCCTTCTTTCTTTTCATTCAATTCCGATGAATTATTTGTTTAGTTACAAAAGAATGAACGCATATTTAAAGATTGGTTCGATAAACAACTACCATCATCTGATTTATCATCGTTACCCGAAACATATGAAAATTTAAATGTATTTCATCGCTTCTTATTTATTCGATGTATATCACCAGATCGAACAATATCGGAAGCGCGACACTACATTCAAGACAGTCTTGGAATAAAATATTTAGAAATTCCTGTTCTTAGTTTGGAGTTACTCTGGGATGAAAGTAATTCTAAAACATCTTTACTTGGTTTGCTTTCATCGGGCGCTGATCCAACGTCGAATATACAGACATTAGCAAAAAAGAAAAATATCGATTTATTTATTGTATCCATGGGACAGGGACAAGAAATTCTTGCAAGACGTTATCTACAGCAAACGGTTCAATCGGGCGGATGGCTTCTATTACAAAATGCACATTTAGGTTTAGATTATCTTGAAGAATTTCATCAAAGTAAATGTCAAAATTTTCAATTGAATATTAGTCATTTGTGTTTCTTAGATCTTATTTCAATGGATACATTCGATCCATCATTTCGTGTGTATGTAGACAATAACAAAAATGATCATGAATACGTTCGTTTGCTTTTGTCTTAGCTGGTTAACCACTGAAACTCATTCGGAATTTGCAATTCAAATTCTTCAGTCATCAATTAAATTTACTAATGAACCACCGCAAGGTGTACGGGCTGGTCTTAAACGTACTTATGGATTAATTACTCAAGATAAACTTGAATATATTGAAACAATCTATTGGCGTCCATTATTATATGCGACTTCGTTTCTTCATAGTATTTTACAAGTATTCGACTATTGAAAACAAACAAAAAATAGATAATAAAATTTTCTTTTTATTAGGAACGACGAAAATTTGGACCATTAGGATGGAATATTCCGTATGGTAAATTAAAAAATGTTAATTTAGACTTAAATTAATTTTTTTTCCAATGATAGAATTCAATCAAACTGATTGGGAAGCATCTGTACAATATATTCAAAATCATTTAGATGATATGAATCCGAAATTAGTAAAATGATTTATTTCGATGAAAACAAAAACTTTAGTTTTTCGTTATTAAAGAATATATCATGGAAAGCTGTTCAATATATGATATCAGAAATTCAATATGGTGGTCGGATAACTGATGATCGTGATCGTCGTCTAATGATTACTTATGCTCAAGTTTGTTTTTTATTTCTTCAATAATCTTTTATGAGATTGCGTTTCTCTTGATAGAAATGGTTTAATGATTTCTTATTTTCCTCAGATTTTAAATTCTATGATGGATATTCAATTCCGAAAGTAAAACGTATTGAAGAATATATTGATTTCATCGATAGATTTCCATTCATTGATTCACCACATATATTTGGTCTTGATTCAAATGCTGATATAACCTATTCAACAAATCGAGCGAAATCGATGCTTGAGAAAATTCTTCATATACAACCAAAAGAGGCAAATTCAAATATATCCGGTGCCGAAACAAGAGATAAAACGGTTCATAATCTTGCGAATGATATGCTAATTAAATTACCAAAGAATTTCATACAATATGAAGTAAACAAGAAAACATTTATTTCAATTGAATAATTTTCTCGAATAGGTACGTGAGAAATTACGCAGCATGGGTATATTAAACCCAATGATTATATTTCTGCGACAAGAAATTCATCGAATCGATCGTGTTATACGTACTGTAAGAAATTCTTTAAATAATTTACAATTAGCTATTGATGGTATTATTATATTAAATGATGTAAAAATGAAATTTTGAGGGAAAAGTTTTTCGAAAAAGTAAATATTTAATTGTAGACGCTACGTGAAATACTTGATTCCATCTACGATGGTCGTGTTCCTATCGATTGGGTATGTTGCAATTTTGGATCGATGCTTTGTTTTTATTCGAGTTTTCTTTAGACAAAATATTCCTGGGAAAGTAGTACACTTGGCTTCTGGTTTTCTGAATTACTTGATCGATATACGCAGTATAATAATTGGTTAAATTATGGTTAATACAAAAAATTATTTCAATATTTCCTATTTTCTTATTCGCCTTAACGATAGGTCGACCGAAATGCTTTTGGATGACAGGATTCTTTAATCCAAACGGTAAAGTCATAGAGTTTTATTGGTGAGAGTGTGAGTTGCTGACGATGAAGCTTTCCTTAAAACTAAAGTGCGATTCGAAATACGAAAGGCGCTAATGTGAATGAATTCTAAGATAATCTAAGTTCTTTTTTTTTTCTTAGGTTTTCTTACTGCTATGCGACAAGAAGTAACACGAATGCATCAAGGATGGTCACTCGATACTGTAACAATCGATAACATTGTACTTCGCTCATATAAAGATGATATCCGAGAAGCACCAACTGAAGTAAACAATTAACACAAAGAAATATATATGATTTAAAATATTCTTAAATATTTTAGGGTGTCTATGTGTATGGTCTTTATTTGGAAGGTGCTGGTTGGGATCGAAAAAATACTCGTTTACATGAATCACAAAATAAAGTCGTTTATGTTCAAATGCCTGTGATTCATATATTTGCAATCAATCCATCTGTAGCTAATCAAAAGGCAGGATTGATGATTACAACTAAAAAGGCTCGATTTAATCAAATATCATTTCGAACCAAACGACATGATCAAAGTTCCATTGCACCACACATTTATATGTGCCCAGTCTATAAAAAACCAATACGTACTGATCTACATTTTGTAGCTATGCTTAAACTAGCATCGAATAATATTTCTGAACACTGGATTTTACGCGGTGTTGCTTTACTGTGTGATATCAAATAAACATTTCTTCCTGATGTTTTTTCACAGACATTATATTAATTCTTAGTGTAACTCTTGTTGTCAGCCGAACATACTCGAGTTGTTCTATTCAACAACAAAAATGTTATGGGCTTAGTTTAATAGAAATTTCACATTCATACACCAGCACCCTGCTCAACTTATCATTGATCGTTATTGTAAAATTTAGTTTTTGAATGCTCTTGAAGAACTAACGTATTGTTTTCCAGTTTGAATACTCAAGAAAATATACGCCGAGAATGAGCATCAGCTCAAAATTCTTCTGTCCGCATAGTTAGTGTAATTATATATAAAAATATCAAGCGGATAAATATAATCTTTTTTGGTATTAATTATATTGGCTCTATGAAGTTCGAAGGACTAGTAATGATTTTTTCTTTTACCTCATACAATACATGTTTGTCATTAAAATTTTGATTCTTAACGGCAAGACATGTTCACTTGACTTTAATCCAGTTCTTGATTTATTTTGATTAAGTTAAACAAAAAGGAAAAGAGTAACTAAGAATAGAAACCAAAAAATGTATCTGGCTTCTTTGTCGTTTTGTGAAACCGTCGTTTATTCTTAGGAGTTGCCTCTCCATTTCCAAGATCATTCGACGGCGTTTCTACTGATGCATTTTCTCGTGCATAAATCTCAGCCAAGGATATTGATTCATGAATATCGTCCCCATTGCCAGGTATATTCAATTCCACGCACAGACGGCGAGCATTTTCTATACTTAGTTTATCAAATTTATGTTCAATGACGAGTCGTCCATCACGTAGAAGAGCAGGGTCGATGCCTTTAAAATCACAGTTAAACGTACAAACGATTTGTTGGTGCATGGCATCGCCGAGTAAGCCATCAGATATATTCAATAGGTTGGAGACGGCCTGGTTCGGCAGAAGGCTCGCTTGACTTCGATCACGGACAATATTCTCAGCATCTTCGATAATCAGAACTGAATTTGGATGTCGCATGAGAAATGGTAGGAAATCGGGCTTTGTCATATCCTAGAATAAGCGGAAAGGATTAGTCTATTCATCATTTTATGTTCTTAAAATGGCATTCATCTTCAACTCGAAGTTGATACTATGTAGATAAAAGGCGAATGGTTAACTTCAATTTTATTAATAATTTTCGATTTTTGGATAGTACGACCAAAATTCTGAACATAGAAAAACAAAATGAACTATGGAGAGAAGAACTTTTTTGTCGGATTTTTTGTATGAACAGAATTTATTCATCAATGTCACGGATTTATTAAATTCTGAAAGTTGTTTACTGTGTAATATGATTCACATTCATATTTTTTAATTAGAAATCTCGAAATCTTGAATTGAAGCAAATAGTTTTCGATTGACTTACGTTAACGAGATCAGGTGGAACAAAAATTACATGTTTGCCTTGAATTTCGTTGATTAAATATCGTAAATAAAAGGTCTTGCCTGTACCGGGAGGCCCGTGCAGCAATGTTATACCAGTAGAATCTTTTTCTTGTAGAGTTTCAAGAAGCTCCTTGTGAATATCCAAAAAGTTCTCTCCATAATGAAGTTTGAGATCGGTTATATGAGGCTTTTTCATACGTATCGGTGAAGTGTAGAAACCACGCTGAGCATTGTGACAGACCATGTGTAGAGTGGCTTCAGTTAATGGAAATATTTGGAAGTTTGTCAATTGTTTCAGTAAGATTCGCGCACGTTCTGCTGTCTGTGGCACATGGAAGATCTAAATAAAAACCAAAAAACGTATTCTCTAGAGATTCAATATGGAAATTAGCCACTTAAGATGTTTATAACTAGCAGTGCTAGTCACATTAAAAAAAATCTATTTATGAGTATGCTATATTTCAAAGCAATAGATTTTAGGTGACATGTTTAGACGAAATTCGAGGCATTTCTGGGGAAACCAGCGAACTTTTAGATTTGCAGGAACTTCTGGAGCTACTTCAAGTGATGCATTTTTAAGTACTTTTCGACTTCCAGTCCACTATTTCTCCCTTAAATTTGATTCTTCAATCATATATGTCAAACTTGAGACTCGAATTCAACTTTCAAGTTTGACACTACTGAATATTTAAAGGTTGAGCCTGTAGAAATAAAAACTATTTCAATATGTTTCATCTTTGACTTCTCTTAGTAAAATAAACATTTCAGATTCGGAATGAATGATAAAAATCAACCATCTAGCAAAACAACAACTTGTTCAAACGAATTTTAACCCACTCAACACGAATATCAATAAATTTTTCGATACGTAAAGAATAGCTTCATGATTGTATTATGTGTCTTTCTTATTCGGAAAAGATGTGATGAAATCAATGTTGAATGGAATTTTACCATAACAGACATAAAGCAATCGAAGGCTTGGTCTTCGTGATCTGGCTCGAGGTTGTTTGGATTATCGACATTCGCAGAACTTGTAAATTCTGAACTGAATTGTACTTAAAAAGAAAAAAAAATATTTGAATGTGTACTTTTACAGAATATCAAGTTTCAATCATTTATATTCTTGAAAATCGAAAAAAACCGAATACACGCCCCTCATTAATACTCAAATGATAGTTTTACTTCTTTATGTAGTCACATTTCAATTGAATTTATTTATTAATAATTCTGAGGAAGGTCATCGAAAATAATTTCTATATAAAGTTTTAGTTGATGCTGATTAGTTTTACTACATGAAAATAGTTCAACGAATCATTCTCTCTCTCTCTCTCGTATAGTTATTTAATTCTACATAATGATGAAATTTTGGTCATTTATTATTTAGAACTCTGCCTACACATATCATGCTGATCGACCTATTTTTTAATAGGCTAATGCAAAGAAAAGACTTTTATATTGAATTACGAAATTAATGTATTGCAATCTTTCCTCCCACTATGGCAAAACAGAAAAAACGTAAAGTTACAAAAGCAGAGTTCTTAAATTAGTCATGATAAAACGATAATGTAAAATTAAATGACGAGATGAAAGAGTCAGTAACTTTCAGAAATTTGCTCACACACCAGAATTACTAAGGATAACCTAAAATATAACCACAATTATCATGAGGCAAATATTATAAATTAGTTTTCCACAGTACATAATAAATTAGAACAAGAAAACAATTAGCTCCATATAAAGCCACCTTTACCTGAGAGATAATTTCCTAAGTCAATGTAGATCTGGGACATATTAGATTTTTGATGAAATACATCATAACTCCAGGTGTAGACGAATGTGTTCGGATCTAATTTGTAATCGTTGACAAGAAAGCGTATAACACTGTTTGAAAAACCAAAACAAATTTCAATAATTACCATCATGTAGAAACAAAGTAACAAACCTCGCCGTATGGTACATGCCTGGTTCTTTGTGTTTTCCAGACGATTTTCCTCGTGGACTACCGGAAGATTGATCATTGTTATAATTGGCAAAAAACATTTGTTCTACACTTGCATGATGCTTTTCATTAACTGCGCACGGAATGACTCGGTACTTAAGAGCAAAAAGAGCTCTTCCATTAATCATGCAACGTTGTTGATCAGTAAGCTTCATAAGTTCTTCATTTGTCATTGATCCATGTGTACATGCGCCAGAATAGTTCGGCGACAGAGTAACAGGAATATCAATGTGTTCAGTATTCATTATCTAGAAGAGAACATGGATTGTTTAACAATACCTTGAAAATAAAAGTAGAAAAATAATGTTTCGACAACCGCTGTTGGCTATTGCTTGTGAAAAGAACAAAATTTTGTTTATTGTTATTCCATAATAATGTATGTACCACCTGTTTTACATCACCTATTTTGCTTTTGTTTTATAGGTGCATTTTATCTTTTTACCCAAAAGAAAAATAACCACACCATATAACTTCACTGGAAGAAAACCCAGTCAATGTGAATCAACTTTGCTAGAGCATCGTTTTACCCATTCAACCGTTAGAAGAAGAAATTCTCAAGCGAAATTATTCCGCTTAAAATAAACTGAAATAATGAACGATGAGAAATTCTAACATAGTTTCGTTATGTTAAGATTCTTGTGAGAACCAAATCACGGATTTCTGCACTGTTTTTGATAGTGCATATAGAGTAATGAAGATCCCTAGTCAGACGGTGCGTCAAACTCTAGGTGTCGGTACATGTCGATCTTGGTATTTCAATAGAGACGAGTTTTAAACAAATAAAGAAAATCACTTTTTAGTTCGCTCATATCCATGTGGAAAAAAAACAGGTTAAGAGACTTATTATCGTTGTCCCTTAGAACTAACATTGATATTTTTCCTTTTGATAAATATATATGAGTGTCAAGAAAAAATTTCAATTCACTTTTAGTGAATTTTTAAACGAATTTAATAAGAAAAAAGAAGTTAAAAAAGTTAGTATATTTAACATTCTCTTTGATTATTATTGATTCGAACTTCATATGAAAAATTGAGCTTCATTGACGCCTACCAGTAAAACTCCGAGCTTACCATCATAATCAACAGAATTTTCATTACTTTCGATTTTTTACGTGAACAGAATTGATTTGGATAAAAAGTCTAAAATTATACTGTCGCATTTCTTCTCGTATTATAAGTATTGGTTTAGATTGAGAGAGAAAAATCTCTCCACGAATTTGAAGTATTAGTGAAAGAGATGCTCATCATGACATAATTTATTTGACCTGAGTCCATCCATTTAGTAGATCTTTTCTCAGTCTGAAGGAATGAGTGCGAATTTACAATTAAAAATTCACACTATGTGAGAGAGAATCTCATTCACACAAACATTCATTGGTTAAAGCATTTCATATGTTTTGTCTTTCCTTTCATTCATTCGATTTTATTTCGATGGGATGGAACGAACGAACGTGTGTTAAGATAGGTTCGACAAAAAAATCATCTGATCGATCAGAGAGGATGCATTATTTTTATTATAATTTTGATTTTTGCAGCTCGCATTTCAATAGAATGATTTATTATTTTCATTATTGAAGAATTTCCATTCAATGATTCATCACACGTAAATTACCAAAGAATTTTTCGGAAAACAAAATATTAAATTGTAGCCACTACGCCGAATACTTCATTCTATCCATGAAATTAACATCGAATGATATTTCTGACCATTGGATTTGTACTGTGTTAGCTATATTAAATAAAAACGGTTTCTTTCGAATTTTTGTTTCCTATCAGTTAGAATTTTTTCTTTTTTTTTTCTTTTTTGATCTATGATACAACACGAAACAGCTTTTGACCTTTTTCAACGGCTTAATATCAAAGACGATGATCAATATCAATCGATTATTGCTCGTCTAAATCGTTATTATGAAATATTGTTTCCAAATGGTTTTAATAATCAAGGTCAATTAATCGAATTATTAGATAATAATCGAATAATAACAAAAACATTTCTTCATGGTTTTATTTCTGATTATATCGATTATATGAAATATCGAAATGATTTACTTCATTTACCATTGAAATCAGAAGAAATTTTATCAAATTCACCTCGAGCTAATAAAGATTCAGCTCAATCAACTGTTTCAATATTAGAAGTTCAACTTAATTTCAATGAATCGATTACATTCCTCTATATTGATACAGAATTTAAAGAATGCCCATTTAGTGATAGTAAATATATTCAATGGTTTGATTGTGAAACATCAAGTCAACTTATTTGTACATTACTTCGTATGGAACAATCGTGTTTTATAGTAAATCCTAATCGTCAATTTATTCTCATTATTGATTCAAGTACTCAAGTACGTATTGATCATTAAGAATATACTTGAAATATATCTTCTACGATTAGGTCCCCATCAATGATTATTTCTGTACGACAACTCGAACACATGTAATGCCAATTGATGAAAATAAATTATTAACTGTACAATGGCATATGATTCTCTATCGTCTTATAATGAAATATAAATTATCGTGTATACTTATTGAACATCTTGATGTTAATACTCCTATGTTTGATACGATTATTGGAAAACGAGATGAAAAATTAACAAAACAAATGAGTAAAAATAAAGATGTCCACGGTCAATTCTCAGAATTTGCCTTTGGACGTTTAATGACTGGTGAACATTATAGAAATGATTGGAATAATCAATTAGATTATCGTCAAATAACTGGTAGTGATATGATGAAATTTTTAAATGAACCAAAACAGTCTTCACTTTTTCCTTTATCTTTACTAAACAATGAAGAATTGAATGGCAACGATTAAAATATTCCTTAGGATAATAATTATTTAAAAAACTCGTTTTCCTCATAGATTTTATGCTGTATTAGAAGAAAAAAGCCGTCATATTGAAATACATAACTAAATATCATATTAATTATACTTTTTGAATGCGTCTCATTCTGAAATAAAAATTTTCTTTTATTAACGCTTCTTTGTCACGACAAAGTCAATTGTTTCTTTTGTTGTTTGCCAATTTTATTGTATGAAGTAGACGGTGAGAAATTCAAACGTAGTCCCTTTTTCAAATTTAGGTTCATTGTATTTCAGATTTTCAGATAGAAAACAGTTTCTCAACACATTCCTACTAAAATTTAGAACCCACACAATTGTGCAACTGTAACTCAGATAATCTTCGTCTAATCAAAATCGAGTGTTACTAGTTGGGGTAGCCAAAAAAAGAGAAATGGAAATATTAGAAAAAAATTATAGGTATAATAAACAACTTTCTGTATGCCATAAAAACTGATTTTCTGAAGACAGTTGCGTTTGGATCCAATCAGACAAGAAATTTTTCTTGTAAGTATCGTCAATCTTGACACCGGATTGGGTGTGGGTGAAGGTGTATGTGTGATGACCCTCTTTGCCGACATGCACCCATGCCCACACCCTCACCATCTGAGGAGACCCTTTAAAAAAGTCTAAAAGCATCATGGTTTGTCTATAACACACTCATATACTCTTTAGATAAAAGTAAAACACGAAGAACTCAACGTTAACTGACATTTTAAATCTTTTTTTGCCATTGAATAAGAACGCTTTATCATTAACACCAGTCGACATTTTATATTAATGTTGACACGTGTAAACTAGCCATCTACATAACACTAGAGAATTGTTCACGTTATCTATATGATGCGTTGTTGCAGCGAAAAGTGAAAAAATGAAGTAATGTTGGAATATTCCAGAAACAAAATTTGACTCTTCATTCTGTTTTCCAACTTTAAAGATAATGACGTCACTATTTATCTCCCGTATACTATAAATGCTTTTGGCGTTATCGACTTCTTTATTCAGCAACTTTTCACACATCGATCATTTTTATTTGTTGATTACAGAACGTGTACGTGTATCAGACTAAAAGTACAAAATGCCGGCAGTAATCGCAGCAGTCGCTGTCATTGCTCTTACAGTTACAGTTGCGGGACCTGTATTAATTGCTGCTGCCAATGGGGACACTGTAGTCAATATGCTTGATTGTATCAAAAAGCTGATTCAGCAGATTAGAGAACGAGCACCTGGGATGCCCAAACCACCACCTGGACGGAGTAAAAAGGATATGGAAAAAGCAGCACAGGAGCTCGGACTGAAGTACAAATACTACAACTTTGGCTTTTGTGGCCCTCAGGGAGCAGGTAGAGGAATATAGTCTTTTATTCAAATATAAAAAGAGTCCACAAGTCTGCTATTTTAGGCAAATCGTCACTAATTAATAGTTTGCGAGATCTTCCAAATGTTGAAAAAACCCAGGACTGGAACCATGACATTTTTAATGCGGCACCTACAGGAGAAACAGAAACAACCACTAGATTGAACCAGTACGGATGACGTAAAGATGATGAAGCACCAAGATATTTACGACTATGGGATATTCCAGGTTGTGGCACAATAGGCAATCGGATACAAAACTACTTTAATGACAATCATTTGTATGTGTTCGATTGTTTACTTATGATCACACAAGGAATTTTGGGTGAATATGAGCTACGAATTCTTAACGAAGCTGGAGCTTGTAATACACCTATAGTCATTGTACTGAGCAAATCAGAACTGAAAGCAGAGTCGAAAGCTAGATGCCGTTACGACAGAAAAGACATGTCGGCGACAGAATATCAGCCTATTGTCGAGGACACTATCAATGAAGCAAAGCAACACATGTTGGATACTATAAACAAAGCACAAGCGAGTTACAAATCAATCAAAATCTCAAGAGTCTTTGTTGTATCGGCTGTTAAGTTTAGAGATTTTCTCAAAACTCATACTGAGACTGACGCACTTCTTGCTTTTGAGACATCAGAACTACTGAGTTATTTGGTTGCCGAGGCTAAAAACAAACGCGTGGCTTAATTATTTACCGTTGGTCTTGTTTTCATATTCTGATATTTCAATATATTTTATAATTTACTTTGAGTAATAAAATAAAATTTATTTATTCTACTTACAATTGAAACAAATTTTTTGTTTTCAAAAGTATATTATAAAATACTATTCATTTTATGACGGTCTTCTTTTTCGGGAGTGTTTTTAACGATAGACGACTTATATAAAGGAGAAATAGCGGACTCATGAGATTTAAAATTCCTAAGGAATGTATGTGGATCCGAAAGTACGATGGTGATCCCAAAAATGAATTCCAGCTTTTGTATTTGGTGGATATTTTTTGAATTTGCACTTAATGACATCACAATCGATCTCATGACATGAATCTTGATTGAACGGCACCTACTGGTTTTCAATTCGAGCTTCATACATATACTAAGTCTTTGGCGGTGTTGGCTAATACAAACTTTTCCATTGGTTATTTGTTCATTGTGGGGATCATTATCCGCTATAGTCACTGTCATTATGAGTTCAATGTGTACTGATGCATGGGTTTTCAATATTCTACGTTGTGGTTTATCCTGTTATTTATTTACAAATTGGGGTACATTCGATTTTATCGTCGATATCGTCATTTCTGCCTCTTTTATACTGATTGCCAATATAGCACTTGTTGTACGTATCATCGCACTAGCGTTGCCCGGAATGCATAGAAATCGGGTGAATTGACAACAGCAACGTAAAATGGTTATGCAGTTGGTTATGTTCACCACACTCTATCTTGCAATTTGGATTCCGTTATCCATGGTACAACTCGGTCTAATCTTTTTTGATCCAACTCTCTTTTACAGTCTGAATGGCATTGTCAAATACCTTGTCTATGTTGTTCCATTCCTTCTACCATTCGTTTGTTTGAAGTCAAGACAGGTATACATAAAAAAAATGCATGTGTATGTAATGTCATTCATAGGAAACTAACAATTAATGAAGCGTACGATAGTAATATAGGATTGAAAACTTTTTATCGTATTATTTAAGAACACAAAAACTGAATCTAATTAGTATACTTTAATTTTATTATGATATGAATTTCAAATAAAATATGAAAACCCGATGAAATCTACATCAATAAGTAAATAGTAGAGTCTTGTAAACCAAGGAATCCACCGTGAACTGGATAATGTATTCCAAATTACACTATTGATGCAAAAGTAAATGATGAGAGAAACATACTAACGGGTGTTGGTATGAATACTTGAAAAATTCTCGACTAAGAGATTAAGCGAACTTAAATTACGTACCAATAGAAAACTCATCTAAAGCCTTATCTAAAGGCTAATAATATTAAAAGAGCAAAAGGTGAACTATAAAAATAAAGATGTTATTAAACTATTCGCTTTGAACAATCAATTCTCGTTCTGAAATGCCATTTTCATTAAAAGCTTCTACTGAAAAGTAGTAGTTTTGATCTACTGTTAAACTTTTCAGTTCTAGAAAATTTTTTTCATAAACCATCCACGAATTATACATTTTATCAGGAGAAATTCCCCATATAATATTGTATCCAATGCAATTTCCTTGTTGATCCCATGTAATCATAGCATCTCGTCGATCCTTATATCGATTTACAACTAAATTTTTGACTTTAGCCGGCAGTTGACCATGTCCACGACCGAAAATCCTTAAATCGGAGATAGAAAGTTTTGGCGTTGGTACATGAATATTTCTGTAACGAATATATCTGACAATTTGAGGAAAATCAATTTCAACATAATCATTTGGCACGTCTTTATAATCATTTATTCTATCGACTAATATTGACCAGTTTTTCCCATCCATTGAACTTTCTATAAAATATCGATGATACAATCCTGGAACTTTTCCATAGATATTTGACTTGTAATCATGATAATTAATTTGAATAGCATATACTGTTGCAAAATTGAGAAGATCAATTTCTAACCATTGCTTATCATCATTGTTTTCTGCAACCCAAAATGTCTTTACATTTTCATCAACTATATTTTCTGGTTTATATTTATCGTAGTAAGATGATGCTTTCACTGACTTTTTATATGAAACTAACATCCATCCAGTAAATTCTCCCATTTTCCCAGCAATTGTTGGAGCATAATGTGGATAATCACCAAAAGAAGTATTTGTATACATGAGCCCATCTCTGTCAAAATAAGTTGGAAACATACATATACGTCTTTCCCAATTAACATTTATTGATACTGCCATTGATGCAAAATGCCAATACGTGATATTAGGTCCAATTACCGTACTGCCATGTCCAGCTCCATTCATAAACCCACCTGGTTTGTATGAAACAGGATTGTTTGGAGCGTAATGATATGGCCCAAGAGGTGAATCACTCATATAAATACCATCACCATAAACATTAAATTCTGTTCCAGGAGCTGCATACTGCATGTAATACATATTATTGTATTTTGTTAACCAAGGACCTTCGATATAGCCTTTAAGTACTGTATCTCCATGATTTTCTCCAAAACGTTCCCATCCATGATTATTTTCATCTAAATTGAATAGCTCATAAGTTGCTTTAGAAGGGCGAAACATATCTTCTCTATCCAGTGTTTTTGCTCGAATAGGATACGTATTTGATGAGCCCCAAAACATGTAGGCTTTTCCATCATCATCAATAAATAAATCTGGATCTTGTAAATCATTTATAATTAATGGTATTGCTTTCCAATCTCCTTTCTTGGGATTATCTGTATAAAGTATACTCATAGAACCAGAAGGATCTCCAGTTACATATAAAACAGAATCATTGTAATTATGGGCAGCTGGTGCATTTGATCCTTGAAAATACCATTTCTCAGGAGTTATAAATGACCAATGAAGTAAATCAGTGGAATGCCAATAACCCATTGAACGGGTAACAAACATGTAATATTCATTTCTAAATTTAACAACGGCTGGATCAGCGCCAGAACGATATGAAATATTTTCATTTGCATTGTAGATACTGTAAGTATAATCAATATTAATTGGATTACAGTAAGTACTTGTTTGAGTGGACTGACCACGGATATTCAGTAAATGATAAATATTGAGTATGATTACAAGCAATGATATCTTAGCTATTCTATTCATTAGGACCATATGTGAGTTAACTACCTTCTACGTTTACCATATAAATATAGAAATAATGAAAGAAAAATAAGATGTACTACTTTTTTCTTGCAAGTATAAATTTTGTTAAGGTTTACGGTGGTTTTTTTAAATTCTGAATAAAAACAAAAATATGCATATAATCCCAATGAATATATACTGTATATACCATAATTATACGTTTTAAAATGTCAAAACTTTCTAATATGATATTATATAGATTAGAAAATAAATCATAGTAAAATGTCAAATGATTGAATTTTTAAACCTTGCAAAAGTATTCATTATGTTGTTGTGTTGCGTTCTTTTTCTTCAAAGTAAGAAATCGAATACTCTTTCTCTTTCTCCGTTGTATATTCGATGAATGTTGAGAATGAGTATATGCATCAAAATACAGATAATTTAGTCTTACTGAAAAATCATATCAGGGACAAATATTAATTTCAGAGTAACAGTAGAATAGTTACGATTCGATTGAATGATGTATTTATGCATATTGCAGTATTTCTTAGAGAGAGATTTCAAAATTTAGTCATGTTTTATCATTTAAATTTCGTATTGGAATAAAAGCTTTAAACATAAACAATATCAAATACTCATAATACAATGCCTGTTTTATTATAAAAAAATATTCAGATTATTAATATTATTTACAATTTTAAGCATATTTTATAGCATAAGATAGATACTAAAAATTTTACTCGTTGTCATGAAAATATTCATTTATTTTCATGTAAATGTGAATGTAATGTACGAGAAAAAAAGAGAGTAACATCAACAAAAAGAATCAAAAAATCAAAGAAAAAATATATATTCATAGCTAATATGAAATAAATCAGTTTTATTATCTTAAGTTCATCAATAAGGTGGTTCATCATTAATATCATGGTTTGATGGTGGTATTTGTATATCATGTAGTATTGAAAGATATAATGGATCATTGAATAAATATTGTTGATGTTGAGGATCAGAAATATTTCCAATTGCACCTGTTTGTCGTTCACTTGGTGCCCCATCGGAACCTAAATTTTCAATATTTAATTCTTGAATTGACATTGCTGCTGGAACAGATGCATTAGTAATTGATTGTGATGATGATGATTGATTATCATTTAAATTCATTGGATGAGAAGAAGGATCTATACGTGGATAATTATAAGGATGATAACATCGTGATCTCATACCAGAACTACTGTCAGTCATAGATGAAAAACGCGTATGTGCTTGTGGATGGCTAGATGATGAACCAAGCAAGGGATCCATATTATTCATTTGAACATAATGTAATG